>VONZ01001532.1:0-129976 GCA_012976165.1 Labeo catla
TTTCATCATAGGTATACCTCAACTATGAGAGACAAAATGAGAAAAAAAATCCATAAAATCACATTGTCTGATTTTTAAAGAATTTATTTGCAAATTATGGTGGAAAATAAGTATTTGGTCACCTACAAACAAGCAAGATTTCTGGCTCTCACAGACCTGTAACTTCTTCTGTAAGAGGCTCCTCTGTCCTCCACTCGTTACCTGTATTAATGGCACCTGTTTGAACTCGTTATCAGTATAAAAGACACCTGTCCACAACCAGTCACACTCCAAACTCCACTATAGCCAAGACCAGAGAGCTATCAAAGGACACCAGAAACAAAATTGTAGACCTGCACCAGGCTGAGAAGACTGAATCTGCAATAGGTAAGCAGCTTGGTGTGAAGAAATCAACTGTGGGAGCAATTATTAGAGAATGGAAGACATACAAGACCACTGATAATCTCCCTCGAGCTGGGGCTCCACGCAAGATCTCACCCCGTAGGGTCAAAATGATCACAAGAACGGTGAGCAAAAATCCCAGAACCACACGGGGGGACCTAGTGAATGACCTGCAGAGAGCTGGGACCAAAGTAACAAAGGCTACCATCAGTAACACACTACGCCGCAGGGACTCAAATCCTGCAGTGCCAGACGTGTCCCCCTGCTTAAGCCAGTACATGTCCAGGCCCGTCTGAAGTTTGCTAGAGAGCATTTGGATGATCCAGAAGAGGATTGGGAGAATGTCATATGGTCAGATGAAACCAAAATAGAACTTTTTGGTAAAAACTCTACTCATTGTGTTTGGAGGAGAAAGAATGCTGAGTTGCATCCAAAGAACACCATACCTACTGTGAAGCATGGGGGTGGAAACATCATGCTTTGGGGCTGTTTTTCTGCAAAGGGACCAGGACGACTGATCCGTGTAAAGGAAAGAATGAATGGGGCCATGTATCGTCAGATTTTGAGTGAAAACCTCCTTCCATCAGCAAGGGCATTGAAGATGAAACGTGGCTGGGTCTTTCAGCATGACAATGATCCCAAACACACCACCCGGGTAACGAAGGAGTGGCTTTGTAAGAAGCATTTCAAGGTCCTGGAGTGGCCTAGCCAGTCTCCAGATCTCAACCCCATAGAAAATATTTGGAGGGAGTTGAAAGTCCATGTTGCCCAGCAACAGCCCCAAAACATCACTGCTCTAGAGGAGTACTGAGATGAACTTTTGTTATTGACCAAATACTTATTTTCCACCATAATTTGCAAATAAATTCTTTAAAAATCAGACAATGTGATTTTATTTTTTTTTTAATTTAATTTTTTTTTTTCTCATTTTGTCTCTCATAGTTGAGATATACCTATGATGAAAATTACAGGCCGCTCTCATCTTTTTAAGTGGGAGAACTTGCACAATTGGTGGCTGACTAAATACTTTTTTGCCCCACTGTATATATGTGTGTGTGTGTGTGTGTATATATGTGTATGTGTATATATATATATATATATATATATATATATGAAGAGTTCAGATGCAAAACCAGCTAAAAGCCATATCAGTCAAAAATGAGATAATGATACTGAGTGAATGCTCCTGACACATAGTATACGTCCATCAAATACTTTTACTTTAAACTCGCTAAATTCCAGCCTCAGCCAGTACTTATATAGAAACCTATACAAAGTAGCCAGAAAGAAATGCTTATTTTAAAGAAAAACATCAGATGGATTTAGAGGCTTTTGCATCTGAACTCTTCATATATATATATATATATATTACACACAAGCTTACACACAAGCCTCGAATCGAGGCTTCATCTGGCATGCCCTTTAACACAAGCTCTGATGTCTCGGTTCAAATATCATTTCACTAGTTGACAGTCATTCAAGATTTAGCGATCCAAGCTTGCTAATGATGTGGGAACACAAATTCGAAAAGCATATGTTGTGCATATAAGAACGTAATGGTATCTCTCATAAAGATGTGCATCTTTACAAAGTAAACAATGGTCTAAAAAACACTTAGCCTCTTCGCTACCATTGGTATACTTTGTCCGCTGCCTCACCAGAAGTTGTACCCACATTCTTTTTTACAGTAGCGCCCCCAGAATCTTGTGGATATTCCATTTTGTTTATTTCTAATAATACTGACCTTGTATATTACATATTGTTGGCTCTGTGACAAATTGTTTATGTTTCTGACATTAGATTCTTCCATTATGATGGCAGTACTGCAGAAGAGTTGGAGCAGACCAACAGTTTTTTAAAGTATATATCAATTAAATATCCTTTTTTATCTTGTATGTCCTACAAGGCCATCTCGATTAACTCTGCATTGAGGACACTTGGTATACAGCAACCTACAGAGGGGCCCAACATAACGAGAAAACAAGACACAGATAATAATAAAAAAAAAAAATACTGAGCACTGTGAATGTAAGAGACTCATTTTATATTTATAACAATCATTGTTGATGTTAAAATTGTATTTCAGGGCAGTTTGTGAAGACAGACAAACAAGAGATGCTGTGTCAACCTGGACAGAAGTCAGTTTCAGATCCACCTTCCACACTAGATTTCTCATATGGATTGCTGTCTACTAGCATATTATTTGTTCTCCTCAGAATTTAGTGCATGCAGACATTACTCAGGAACATGAACACGAATATTGCAAGAATAGGGAATGTGCCGTATTTCAGATATGAATGTTAAATGCTATTAAGCATTAAAAAAATATATATTTTTACTGTTGTTTTTTTTTTTACTCAAAGCACCTATAAGCCAATTCACACTGCCGTACTCCCAACTGGGGGAACACACTGACTCAACCAGTGTGAACTGACCATAATGCTGTATCTTAGGTGTGAGATTTGTTAAACCTTGTTTTCTATGATGCGTATATTTAAGTACACCAGTGTGAAGCATAATTCCCCCCACATTTGCTATATAATCAATAAAAGTATTCTTTCAGTGGTTAAGGGGATTTCACATGGTAGGTGGCAGCCCTGGTCAATGCACTGATTTCTAAAAAATGAAGTGTAGATTAGACGCAGCATCGTTTTTTTTTTTTTTTTTTGGTTTTGTTCAAAGTTTAGAACAAGGGTTCTCAACTCTGGCCTGCGTGATCCACTTTCCTGCACAATTCAGTTGCAACCCCAATCAAACACACCTGAACAAGGTAATCATTGTCTTCATGTTCTAATAGAAAGCTACAGACAGGTGTGTTTGATGAAGGTTGGAGCCAAAAAAGGAAAGTGACTCTAGTCACTTCTCACGTGTTGAAAACTCCTGGTTTAGATAATTCACTTCTTTACAACCTTGTTTCTTTTTGGGGTTGTACTGAATTCTGTGACCCACCAAATTTTGTGAACCTAGGCACTGCATTGAGCTGATCTGACCTACTACTAAACCCAACCCTCTAGTCCTACCATTTTTTGCCGTATTGATTACCATTTGTATGACCATAGTTAAAACGATGTTTTTGTAGCAAAACCATTTTTAATTTGTGGTTACCATGAAATTATAAACTACGGCACTAGAGTCATATAATTTGGTGGGTCACAGAATTCAGCAACTGAATGAATCGGCACTAAAAGAGTGGTTTTCTAAGTCATTAAGATGGTCCTTTGCTGCCACCTAGTGGCATAACAATGTAACCTACAATGAAAGCACTGAATAATCGCTACGTACATTTTTCAAAATCTCAGGTATTGCAGTATTATAAAATATTATTAATTGAACAGAATAGCCATTATAAACTGTATGTATTATATATTATTTGAACAAGTTCTAAACTGGATGCCATTTACCTGTAATTTGTGCTAATAAATCTCTAACAATATAATCATTAGTTTTAGTGCAAACGAGTATTGCAATGTGATTATTAATCAATAAAATAATTTGTAACTAGCTGAAATTTCTTGGACTTTGCGCTCATATTCAAATTTGCCAGTCATTGCATAATTTTCATATGTTGTACTTTATTTGAAACCATTTTGTTTTATTGGTATATATATATATGCATTTGTTTTGTTTATTGGATTATTTATTTACTTTTGTGAACTACCCATATCACCTTACTTTTATATTTTGTGAATACATACGATGAGTGACAATTTTTGTGTACTATAAATTATTTGGCCTACATATGTTAACCTAGGCTTATAAAACCGACGAGGTCAGCAATGCTACAAGGTAAGGTGAAATGTAAGTAAGTGCTTTTAATAGGATCAACAGTCAGATTTAACACTGTAAAGAAAACATTTTGATGGCAGCATGTGAAGTACCAGTTTGGGCGTGGTAAGTACGTTTTTAAAACGTTGGAAGGACACGATGTAAAAACGTTATAAAAATATTTTTGCAACGTTGTGAAAAAACGTATGTATAACGTTTAAAAAACTCCACATTTGTCGTATTAAATACGTCGAAAAAAAACGTTATTACAACGTTTTTACAACGTTGTTGTGTTTGCTGGGTCAATACACAGCACAAGCGTTTTCAACGAAATATGACACACTAGGGGGCACTTTTTGCTCGATTTCTGCCATGCAAAATACGTTTAGATATAGTTTGAGAATGCTTAATAACAGATAATTTATAGGATGTGCAGGTTGTGCGGTGACACATAACTATTTCTACAATCTATTTTTATATTTGCTACATATTTGTTCACGGCTATATTAGGGCTATAAGTGGTCCGAAATAAACGTGCTTAGGTTAAATTTTAACTAAATTAGGCGGACCAAACAAAACCCGATGTCTATTTTTGGGCTAAATTAGGACTAAATCCGATGGACCAAACAACGACCAATTTTCAACATCGATTTTTGGGCTAAAAGAAGTCCATGACGGGCCGACTTGATTTAGCCTAAAAAAAGACTTCCAAATGACGTCTGGTGCTGGGTGGGTGGTCCTTGGTTTAGCTCCAACTTGCCTCAACACACCTGCCAGGGAGTTTCTAGTATGCCTAGTAAGAGCTTGATTAGCTGTTTCAGGTGTGTGTAATTGGGGCTGGAGCTAAACTCTGTAGGACACCTCCCTCCAGAAACCGAGTTTGGGCATCCCTGGGTTAAAACAATGTTAAGATACTAAAAAACAGTAGTGTTTCCTTGGACTCGGACTCGACTCGGACTCGCCTCTTTGGGACTCGGACTTGAGTCCGACTCAGACCATTTTGGACTCGGACTCGTCTCGGACTGAATTAGTTAAACACTGTAAAAAATGAATCATGAGGCTTGTAATTTTCATTAAAAAAATTGATGTAATCATTAAAAATAATGTGCATATTTAATTTTAAAAATAAGTTTTCTGTGTTTCTTATATATTGACAACATTTCACTAATAAAATTAAGAAATAAATTTTACCTATTTTTTTAAGGAAATAAGTGCAATTTTTAGGCTTAATTTGAGGAACAATTTAGGCTAAAATTTTGAGGAAAAAAGGCTTCATATTTATTTGAAGAGAATTGGTCCAATTATCCGGGTTTGATTGAGTCACCTTCATTTGAATCTCAACAACGGCAGTGATCAGACGGCATTTTGAAGGAGCAGACGAACAGTGTAAAATGTTAAGAGGTAAGTTAAGCCCCTTGCTAATTTTTACATTTTATTTTGATTTCTTAAATAAGCTCCTCAGGACACCGCTTATTCACGCTAGTACAGGAATTGTTTTACACCGATTTTTGAATCTGAACGACAGTGATCATTTTGGCATGTTATTATGCGATTATTATTGGCACAATTATGCGATGTGATTGGACGTGAAAATCTGAACTCGAGCTCATTAGTCATAACTCCTCACATGCACGTGCTGAGGCTAGAATGCACGTTGATCGCTAAAGCAAAATAATTATGGCCATGCATCGAGCTTGATAGATGGGGCAGTT
This sequence comes from Labeo catla, assembly GCA_012976165.1. Taxonomy (NCBI): domain Eukaryota; kingdom Metazoa; phylum Chordata; class Actinopteri; order Cypriniformes; family Cyprinidae; genus Labeo; species Labeo catla. The sequence continues at coordinate 5,859 of VONZ01001532.1, forward strand.
TCTATGATTATACTTAACTTTTAAGAGTGTTGATGTGTTTATATATTGTAAAGATGTATTAAATTAGCGTTTAACCATTTCACGCAATATATGCATTTTTTCCATTCATACTCGACGTTAGAGGGCGCCCTCTTAAAACAAGTCACAAACGCCATAGAAGCAACACGATGACGTTCCAGAAATTGATATGGACATAACCATGCTGATATGACTTTATGGATTCTGCAAAGACATTTTGCTTAGTTGAAGAATACAAACATCTTTGCAATAATTAAGGCATTATCAGTCTCGACAAAGAATAAGATATATCTATAGCAATGTACTGTCACGCTTGCGTAAGGATGAGACCAGAGAGGGAAGTAAAACAGAATGATATGATGTTTATTAACAGATGGTTTGAAAGGCAAATAGCATGAAATGGTAACAACAGTTAGGTTGAGTTGACTTTCCTGATATAAAGAGTCCGAAGGCAGTTTATGGAGCAATGGAGAGCAGCTGGAGCACACACCGGAGGTTCTGAGCAGAGATGGGTCTGGAGCTAGCATCAGGGTAGTGAACGGTAGACCAGACAAACACTGAATGAAGGAGCAGTCTATTTATAGGGCGTGGTAACAAGCGTCAGGTGTTCGCAATCAGAACTCCGGTGAGGCAGAACGAGTGGGTGGTGCTGTGGGTGACGTGGCAGATAGAGGTGGCTGTGGTGAATGCCTGACATTACCCCCTCCTCCAGGGGCAGCTCCCGACGCCCTAACACGACGCCGAGGACGGCCGCGACTGCGAGGGGCCGGCCGATTCGGGTGGCTGCGGTGGAACTCCAGCAAGAGTAATGGATCCAGGACATCATCTCTATTCACCCAAGATCTTTCCTCCGGGCCGTACCCCTCCCAGTCAATGAGGTATTCCAGGCGACCCCCTCGACGTCGTGAGTCCAGGATCTCTCGTACGGTGAAGACGGAGGGTTGGTCCAGGATTTCCGGAGGAGGGGGTTCAGCTTCAGCTCCAGGGGCGTCTGTGGCAGAGGGAGAGAAGGGCTTTAGGAGGGAGACGTGAAAAGTGGGATGAATTCTGTACCTGGGTGGGAGCTGAAGCTGGTATGTCACGTTGTTGATCTGCCTCAGGATGCGAAAGGGACCAATGTAGCGGGGACTCAGCTTACGGCAGGGCAAGCGAAGTCGCAGGTCACGGGTAGAGAGCCAGACGAGATCCCCTGGTTGAAAATGGGGTGCTCCTCGTCTCCTGGAATCGGCGAAGATCTTGTGTCGTCTTACAGCCCGCTGTAGATGGTGATGAGCGGAGTCCCACGCTCTCTCGCTCTCTCGAAACCAGTGGTCGACAACTGGAACATTGGAGGGTTCCTCCGTCCAGGGGAACAGTGGAGGCTGGTAACCGAGTACGCACTGGAATGGTGTTAGGCCGGTGGTATTCTGGCGGAGAGAGTTCTGTGCGTACTCGGCCCACGGGAGGAACCTGCTCCAGCTGTGCTGGTCGTCCTTGCAGTATGCACGGAGGTAGCGTCCAAGCTCCTGGATCTTCCTCTCAGTCTGGCTGTTAGTCTGTGGATGGTAACCAGATGACAAGTTAACAGAAATACCCAATAGCCTAAAGAAAGCTTTCCATACGTGGGAAGTGAATTGAGGACCCCGGTCCGAAACGATCTCCTCTGGTAGACCATAGTGCCGGAAGACTTGGTGGAACAGATGCTCTGCTGTTTCCATGGCAGTGGGTAACCCCCGTTTGCACGCCTTAGAGAAGCGATCGACGACGACGAGGACACAGGTGTTGCCCTCCGATTCAGGCAGGTCAGTGACGAAATCCACACCAAGATGGGACCAGGGCCTCTCCGGAATGGGTAATGGAACCAGTTTACCTGTAGGAAGTTGACGGGGTGAGTTAGACTTGGCACAGACTGAGCAGCTTTGGACGTACCTGATGGTATCTTGGTGCATACTGGGCCACCAGTAACGAGATTGTATGAGCGAGAGGGTCCTACTGCTGCCTGGGTGTCCAGAGCCCGGAGTCCCGTGAGCTGTGCCCAGAAGGATTTGACGTTGGGAGAGGGGCACGTAAATCTTGCCTTCTGGGCATTCCGGTGGAGCTGGCTCCTGGAGAGTGGCCTGTTGGATCGCTTGATCCATCTCCCAGATGATGGGGCTGACGATGAGTTCTGAGGGTAGAATGGGTTCCGGGTCAGAGGTTGCATCGGGAGCGAATTGTCGAGAGAGTGCATCTGCTGGTATATTCTTGGAACCTGGTCGGTAGGTGATGGTGAAGTTGAAACGTGTAAGGAAGAGTGCCCATCGGGCCTGCCTGGGGTTCAGACAGCGAGCTTCACGGAGATACTGTAAGTTCTTATGATCGGTTATAATGGTGAATGGATGAGTAGCTCCTTCCAACCAATGACGCCACTCTTCCAGGGCCAATTTGATCGCCAGAAGCTCTCTATTCCTGATGTCATAATTTTGCTCCGCCGGAGTCAGCTTACGGGAGAAGGCACAGGGATGAAGGACTGGGGGTTCGCCGACCGCTTGTGATAGCGCCGCTCCGACGCCGATGGTGGAGGCGTCAACTTCCATGGTAAACGGGCGTTCGGGGTCCGGATGTTGTAGGACAGGAGCGGTGCTAAAGGTGGTCTTCAGCCGTTCGAATGCTTCGTGGGCAGCGGGGTTCCAGAGGAGTTGTTTGGGTTTGCCCCGCAGGAGGGAGGTTAGCGGGGCGGTGATGGTGCTGTAATCCATGATGAACCGGCGATAGAAGTTAGTGAATCCTAAGAAGCGCTGAAGTTCTTTGACACTGTTGGGTAGTGGCCATTTCTGGATAGCATTGACTTTCCCCTGGTCCATCTGCACGCCCTCGGCACTGATGTTGTAACCTAGGAACTGGACGGTGGATTGATGGAACTCAGACTTCTCCAACTTGAGGAACAGACTGTGCTGGCAAAGTTTCTGGAGGACCTGCTGGACGTGCTGGCGATGTTCGGCCTGGTTCCGGGAGTAGATCAGGATATCATTGATATAGACCACCACAAACCGATGCAGGTACTCCCGGAACACCTCATTCATAAACGTCTGAAAGACGGAGGGACTGATGGACAAACCATACGGCATCACCCGATATTCATAGTGGCCAGTAGGCGTTATGAAGGCCGTCTTCCACTCGCCTCCCTTACGAATACGAATGAGGTATGCACTCCGCAGGTCCAGCTTCGTGAAGACCCGGGCTCCACGAAGCTCTTCGAGGGCGGCTGGCACCAGGGGCAACGGATACGGCTGCTGGATGATTTGGGAGTTAGGCTGTCGGTAGTCAATGCAGGGTCTCAAACCTCCATCCTTCTTGCCCACGAAGAAACTTGAAGCAGCCGGCGAGGTAGATGGTTGAATAAAACCTTGTTTCAGGGCCTCCTCGATGTATTCCTCCATCGCCTGGCGCTCCGGGATGGACAGTGGATAGACCTTGCCCTTAGGTAGCTTGGCATCAGGCAGCAGATCAATCGCGCAGCCCCATGGCCGATGCGGTGGTAGATGGGTGGCTGCTTGTTTGCTGAAGACATCCTGGAATGCCACGTATTCCGCCGGGATTTCTGGAGGATTTTCGAGTTCAGGACTCTCCACGAGTGTTGATGACAGCGTCACAGGAACAGGAAGTGGTTGGGGAAGGTTGGAGAGACAATGTTCAAAGCAGCGATCACTCCAGCCGATGACATCACAAGGATCCCAGCGGAGAGTGGGCCGATGTTGTTGCAGCCAGGGGCGTCCCAGGATGATACTCACGGTGGAATCCTCCAGTACCAAGAACCGAATCCGTTCAGAATGAAACAGTCCAACTTGTAAAGTGATGCATGTTGTTGAGTGACGAATCCGCCCACGCCCAAGTGGTTTTCCCTGAATAGTTCGTACTGCATATTCTTGACTGTGGCGTTGACGTGAGAGATGTAGCTGATTTAGACATTCTTGTGCAATGAAGTTGCCGGATGACCCTGAATCAACAAGAGCAGAAACAGACAGCGTACAATCAGCAGTACGTAATGTAACCGGTATGAGCGTCAGATGAGTGGTTTCAACGTCAGATAAAAGGGTACTCACCACTGGGCGTGGGGGCCGAACAGGGCAGTTACGGATGTGATGACCAGGTTGACCGCAGTAAATACATAGACCCATAGTTATACGTCGGTTTCTTTCGGTGCGTGATAGAGTAGAATCCACTTGCATAGGTTCTGGTACTGGAGTAGAAGCAGCCACCGAAGCAGACTGAGGAGCAGTTACCGGAGGCTGGCAGGCGGCTAGTCGCTGGGACACATGAGTAGTGCGTTGAAGGAAGGTCTCCAAGCCAACGGAGTCATCATATAACGCCATGGCGGCGCGGATTTCTGGGTTAAGTCCTTGACGATATGCTCCGAGAAGTGCGATCTCGTTCCAGCCACTAGCCGCCGCCAGAGTGCGGAAGCGGAGTGTGTAATCGTTCACCGAGGAAGTACCTTGCTGTAACCGGAAAAGCTGATCTGATGTAGTGAGTGTGTCGGTAGCTGTGTTGAAGACCTCAGAGAAATGAGCTGTAAACTGTTCAAATGAATTGATAATCGGATTATTAGCATTCCAAATCGCCTTTGCCCATTGGAGGGCCTTACCAGTCAACAGGGAGATGAGAAAAGCCACTTTAGCGTTGTCGGATGAAAACTGTTGTGGTTGCATCCGGATGTACAAATTGACCTGGAGAAGGAAACCGCTACACTCAGCCGCTTCACCCGCAAATGTTGCGGGTAAGGCCATGGGACTTCCTGAGGCAGACGGCGGAGTAGGTGTTGGTCTTAAATCTGCCTTGAAGGCATTCACTAAATCCGTTAGCGGATCTGTGACTTGCGGTGCTTCGGTGCTCATTGTAGATGATAGTTGTTGTGGTCTGGTCTTCTGTCACGCTTGCGTAAGGATGAGACCAGAGAGGGAAGTAAAACAGAATGATATGATGTTTATTAACAGATGGTTTGAAAGGCAAATAGCATGAAATGGTAACAACAGTTAGGTTGAGTTGACTTTCCTGATATAAAGAGTCCGAAGGCAGTTTATGGAGCAATAGAGAGCAGCTGGAGCACACACCGGAGGTTCTGAGCAGAGATGGGTCTGGAGCTAGCATCAGTAGTGAACAGTAGACCAGACAAACACTGAATGAAGGAGCAGTCTATTTATAGGGCGTGGTAACGAGCGTCAGGTGTTCGCAATCAGAACTCCGGTGAGGCAGAATGAGTGGGTGGTGCTGTGGGTGACGTTGCAGATAGAGGTGGCTGTGGTGAATGCCTGACATGTACATTTTCTCTTTGATTAATCCATTTAAAATTCGACCTGAGTGAAGGTATTTGAACACATTTGAGATTTACTATAATGCAAAATAATTTTTTTAAATTAGTCTTTAACGATATTTAAAAATTGTTTAGCAGTATTGGGTTTCTAGGCTTAAACCATTCCAATTTCATGATTTTGGTGATTAAAAATATGTAATAAAAAATATTCCACAAACCTTACATTAAATGTCAACCCTTATAACTACTTTTCCTTATGAATAATAATTTTAACAGCAACTTCTGAGATGACAATGAAGCTTTAAGTTCAATTTAAACTATGCTTAAAAATTTAAAATATTATATTATACAACTGATTTTGATGCAGTTTTGTCAAGTGAATGATTTTTTACAAATCTGATTCAGTTTTTTATTTATTTTTTTTTACAGATCATCGTGAGAGTCGTTGAAGCACCATCTTTAAAAGCATTTGAGTTTTCAACGGAAGTGGTATTTTTCTACTATCTTATAGCTACATTTTCAGTTTAAGCATGCTGCATTTAACAATTTGAAAAGGTAGCTTGAGATCATGCTATGGCGGTGTAAGGTTTGCCAGTGGACGTCATCTTCAAAAGCGGGTCTTTTAAGGCACTGTAGACTACAGCATGGGCTATTTATTTGCTGTTAGTGACTTTAAGTTTATGTCAGATGTTTCATAACTGTTAATCTGAACTGTTACAGACTTGATGTTCATCAGACTTGTGCTTTGTATTATTTTTTTTTTTTTAGGCATTCAGATGACAACATGGACCCTGCAGCATTAAGAGTGCTTATTGAACAAGAAATCAGGAAGTTAATCCTTCCCTCAGGAATCCCAAAAACTTTAGATGACCTTACGTTAGCAGTTAAGGAGGCATTTGATATCCATGAGGATTTTTCTCTCCAGTATAAAGATTCTGAATTTGATGACTTTTTTACCCTTACATCCACTGACCAAATTCAGCACAAGCATACTATAAAAGTTGTTTTCCCTACACCAGTTGTTCTTACACTCTTTGCTGAAAATGAAGGAAACCCCAGTGCCAGTACGTCAATTTCAGTAGATGAAGTATCCTCTATTTCTTGCACTACATGTCCACTTGATGATGTTGGCCAACATCTATCCACATCCGCTTCCTCTGGAGATACGGTCATCCTTTCTCCCCAAAGTAGCCCAGATAGGTTGCCGTGGCCTCAGGAGTTTCCAATTCCATCTTTTTCTCCAGAAGTAGAGATGGTTCTCAAAAAGGGCATGGAGGCTTACAAGAAAGACGGCAGCCTTCTAAATGTTCAAACTGTGAAGAGGGATGTAGCGAATTTAGCTCAAAGGGAAATGTATATAAATAATTACAATTAATTATGATTAATTACAATTACTTATATCAGCTGCCAGTAGTAACTGTAGCCGAATCAATTTTCCATCAACTAATCTGTTCGCTCAGCGAACATTCAGTATAATCTTTGTATCAACTCTAAGAAATGATATTTTCTTGGCCACAGAAAATAACTTTCTTAAAGTACCATTGCATTAGAGCAAGTAGCTCGAATCGGAATCGTAAAGGGACATTAATTTTCAAGGCAGAATCAGAATCAAAACTCATGTAATTTGTGCACAATAGTTTATTAACGAAGGACTAACGCATAACTAATCTAAACAAACAAACATGAAATCACTCATACATGGGGGAATGGTCAGTGAGAAGCAGTTAGAGAGAGACAAGGAAATGAAGCTATGAAAAGAGTCAGTTAACCACCTGCTGTGAAACCATCAGTGTTGTCTACAGCTTATACTAAACCTCTGTATTGTTTAGTTAAATGTACGATACTTGCATTGCCTTGGTAGTTGAACAAGTGTCCAAATGCAGTCTCTGAAAGTCTTGATGGTTTGGAGCAGTGGTGGTTTTGGAATTGCAATCACGTTCTTCCGGGTCTGAAGAGTGATGAATTCCAAAGATGTCCTGACTCGTTGGTGACTGGGAGTTTCTTCCCATGTGAAAAGTGAAGAAGAACCAAGAGCTGAGAGGGACCCAGCTGAAGTCCTGTGTTCTTTGGGGAATGGAAAGACAAGGCCGCAAGGCCTGGCGCACGCTTAGGGAAGTCCTGAAGAGTTCTAGCTCATCTTCTTAGGTTCTCCAAGAACCACTGACTGGCTGAGGCGAGTCATGAAGATGAATTCCAGGGTTGAGTGGAACTGTCTGGCTCTTTGTGGTCGAGAGCCACAGTTCTGTGTGTTGGGCCTGTCGGGCCCGCCGGGCACGCCCTGTGCCGGCTCAGGCTCCCCGTGGGTTCCTCCACACGGGCAGCAATCAGAAGATGTTGCAGACGAAGGAGAAAGTGAAGAGAGAGAAGAAGAAGGAAGAACCAGGGAGGCGGTCAACCGTTTGCCTTTAAGCTCTCTGGAGGCTGCGCCTCCAGGAGGTCCGCGAACCAATGGAAACTTTCACCTTAGGAGGGAAAGTTTACGACTCTTTGTCTGTGAGCATGGTATTTTGCATATGTAATTCGACTGGGTGTTGATGCAAAAACTACTAAGGTTTCTTAAAACACTAATATGTTGCGTAGGTATCAACATCTAATTTACACCATCTTTTAGATCATCAACATACGAATTAAAAGAGACCAAACATGACATAGGTGCTTTATACAACTAGTCATCTATCATAACGCATGCATAAAACAGTAGAAAGACAAATACGAATACAACAGACAAAATTAAAATACAATGCAGTAATACTGTACACAATAACCTGGGCTATGTGTGATAGGAAGGTCCAAGAAAGGTTTGTCTGTGAATGAATAGGAAAGAGTCCATTTCTATAGGCATTGTGTCTTTCCTATGGCAAATGTAGCATGGGCAGATGTGCATTCCTTGAAGCAATAAAACCTGTGGTATCAGATCGTTGTCCTGGCAACTGAGCCCTTTTGGGGTGTCAGTTGCTTTGGGGGGGTTTGTCTCCAGAGCTCCAGCATGTAGCTGGCCTGTTGTGTTTAAAGACTATTTGTTAAATGTAACCATTAATGTATGTCTGATTGGTCCAGATGCTACAGGGATGTAAATGAGCATTTAGTAAAGGCTATTCATACCTACACATCATATCCTTCTGGGATTCAGGTTGCCAGTGTTGCTGAAGCATTTATCCGAAAATATCCATGTCTGAAGGAACCAGGCAGTTTTTCTGGTATTTATGGTTGGCAGATGAGCCTAAAGTACAAGATGGCAGATTATAGAAGACGACTCAGTAAGTTTGGTTTTCCTGAGGTTGCATGTAACACACTGCAAAAGAAGAACCCTGAAGACAGGAAACCTGCAAAAAATGTCAAAAAACCTCGTAAAGCGGAAGTGAATTACTTACCACCGTACCCAGCAGGTGAAAATCAGGACAGTTTAGATCAAGAGAGGGTTCAATGCAGTTGTGGTGAAAGAAAAAATGTCAAAAACCTTTGCTCTCCGAAGACATGAGGTGGTTGAATTGTGCCCGACTGTTGCAGAATTTAAAGATCGCTGGCCTGCTCTGTTTGACATTCTCCAGGTAGGGATTTTACATTTTGTCATTAAATACCATCACAGATAATAATGTGGTTGTCAACTGAACATAATTATAATCAGTGTTTGTGTGTTTCATTTTTTAGATTAATGAAGAGTTTAGGAGAATTACTACTCTGCACCTTGAGCCAACATTTATTAAGATGTTGGATTACTACACTCTTAAACTTTTCACAATATTTTCCTGCAAAGGAGGAGCACTCGGACAGATTTTGAAGAAGAAAATGGGTGCCATACAGCAGGTATTTTAATTGATATTTTTTATTATTATTTGATTGATATTTGCTTCATTATTATTGGGTACTATTACTAATTTCTACACTTTTGGTGCCTTAGACCTCACATCAAAACATAGAAGAGACAAGAGATGATGTTGTCCTCCGTTGCTTGGTCAATTACTTGGGTGAAAAGGAGGAAGACCTCATCCAGGAGTACAATGTAAGTGTCTAAAACTATTTCAGATATTTATTGTTTTCAGAAAACTGCATTTAGCATTTGTTTTCCTTTACAAAAACAGAAATACATCTTAAACATAAGTACGTTCCTCATGTAAAAAAATTTCTTGCACTAGTGTCAGCAATATAAATGAAATAAATTAAACATTGTGAACATTTCTGAAAACATCCTGTCCGCCATTAGCCATAGTATACTTAGTATGACATAAATTGTCAGTTACAAACTGTTTTACAAATTGTTTTACAGATCTTAAAACTGCTGTAAATGTTATATACACTATTTTACAAAGTGTTTAATATTTTGATACCAGTGAAACATGGAATAAAAGCATGTTTAACACCAAAATTATGTATTCATTTCATTATAAAATGTTTTTTATATTATTAAGTAATTTTCCTTAATACAAATGAGTACATTTTGTTTTATCTGCTTAAACTTAAAAAGATTATTCCACTAATAATGTTAAAATCATCATGTGTCTGGCTAAATAATTTAGGATTTTTTTACATGATTTATTCGAGTAAATTCTTCTAAAAAAATCAAGACTTAAAAACTGCTTAAAAATAATATGTGTAATATTGTTACCATATTTTTTTAAGATTTTGATTGACCCATTTTATTATAATGTTCATTCTATTTCATATGAACAAAGTAACATAAGTGTCCTGTATTCTGCAGTAATTGATTTTGATATTGTATCTCTTCAAGATATCACACCCTTTCCACAGTATTATATCCATTTATTCACAGAGTACGTGCTGGGTCTTAATTTAGCTCATTCCTGTTCCTTGTGTGCTGGTTTATCTGTTCAGTTTTGTCCCTTCACTTTTTGCCAAAAGTTTATGACCTCTTCTGGTGACCCTGCAATTGCTGTAATGAGTTTGGAAAGGATTTGACTTTCAGGATTATTCATAAAGGTATGAAACTGAGAAGGATCTGGAGGGCCAAAGGGTTTTATGCCCAACTGTTTCAGACAAGTGCCCACATACGCATCCTCTATGTTAAAGGGCTTAATGGCTTCAGAAACCTCAACTATTTTAGGGGGAAGATCATTGGAGAAAACATATCCCATTCCAAGCACATATGTAGGGTATCTCGGTTCAGGGTACAGCTCCTCTGGGACGTACCATTTTGAGTTTGTGTCTCTGATGACGGGCTGGTTCCACATCAAATATCCCGTGATGTAGTTCTCTCTGGGTGTGTTGGGAGCCAATAGGAGGCTCATCAAATTCTCCACGTTTATGTACATGTCAGAATCGACCTTCATACTATAATCCGCTTGAGGGCACCGAGTGGCCAACCAGTCAAAGATCACCATTGTCTTTATGGTCAAGTTGAAGTACGAGTCCACAAAGTTGCTCTGCAGTAAATCTCTGTGTTGTCGACTCTCTTCCTCCAGCTGCTGTTGAGCTTCTGGTCCTCCAGTTAAACCCACCATAAACAGAGTCAGCACTGTTTTTCCCTGGACTGAGCTTTCATTCCCCCATGTGCTCCGGATGGCGTTACGAGCATCAACCTGATGGGGGGCCACAGGAACCATAAAGACCAGCAACGGATTCTGCTTACATTTATCAGGTTCGTCTAAAATGAAATGATAGTTCTTCGGATAAGCTACATATCTTCGAATTGAAATGTGTTGTGTTTTGCCCTCAGACAGCACATTATATAATTTAGTTTGATTTACAATGTTATACCAGGTGAGAGACTGCGTGACTCGCATGAAAGATAAATCGTAAGAAAAGTAAGCATAAATAGACAATAATACTGTCAATATGACCAGCACAACAAATCCTGGTTTAACGTGACCCATAAAAACTTTCCTTTGAGCTGAACAGCACCTGGGGAAAAAAGAGAAACAGAAAGGTTAAAAGACTACATAATCTGACTTGAACTTGTTTTTCTCTTAATGAGAATATGTATCAGAGGCGTTGCCTCCAAGGAGAAAAAAAATCGCAGTACAAAAATAAAAAAGTGCTAATATTATCATAATATTAATACCATAATCATAATATAATATTAACAAGTGTATAATTCAGTTGTTTTTCTAAAGAAACATACGTCTTGCAGATGTAAATGCAGACATCAAATAGACGTCTCCGACATGTACGTGTGCTATCAGGGTTTTCAAGAGGTACACTTTTGTACCTTATTCCCTGATAGCACACGTACATCTCAGAGACGTCTATCTGACATCTGCATTTACATCTGCAAGATGTATTTTGCTCATCTGCAATGCATCTATTGGACATTTCCTATCAGATGTCAAATAGTCATCTATTAGACGTCTTTAAGATAATTTAGAATGTAAATAAAACTGACAGACGTCTTACAGACGTCTACCAGATGTTTGTACACAGCAGATGCTTTCCAGACCAAGTGATGTTTAACAGACATCTTGCAGATATATGTGTGCTATCTGGGTTATTTTTCCCTAGAGGGTGCGTTTTAGTATTTTTAAGGTATTAGTATTTTATATTAATACTTAAAAAGTAGATATTATTACGTAAACTGCAAATTTCGTAAAGGTACCACCCCAGTGAAATATTTTGTATCTTTTATTTTTCTGCTAGTGTAGCTCATGGTGGAAAGTTACTTTTAAAAGTAATTCATTACAATATTGTTACTCCATGAACTCTAAAAACTGCTGGGTTAAATACAACCCAGCACTGGGTAAAATATGGACAAACCCAGCGATTGGGTTGTTTTGACCCAACATTAAACCTAACCACTGGGTCAAAACAACCCAGTCGCTGGGTTTGTCCATATTTTACCCAGTGCTGGGTTGTTTTTAACTAGTGTTGTTTTTGGCGGCCTGTTTTAATTTTAGTTTTAGTCTAGTCTTTTGTGTGAAGCTGTCATTTTAGTTTTTATTAGTTTTAGTCACGTTCATACTTTTTTAATATAGTCAAGTTTCAGTCGACTAAAAGTCTGAGCATTTTAGTCTTATTTCAGTCAGAATTATCCATTACTATTTTAGTCTAGTTTTAGTCAATGAAAATTCTTTTTTAGTCTGACAAAACTAGCTACAGTATTTGGCCAACAAGGGATGCTTAACAGTGTTAGACAAGTTACTTTCAAAATGTAATACATTATATATTACTAGTTACTGTCTTTTAAAAATAATTAGTTGCATTACAATATTACTGTCTCTGAATTGTAATGTGTTACACTACTTTTGAGTTACTTTCACCAAAATATCCACAGAAGTATGACTAGGCATCATAAAATACCAAAATGTAGTTTATTGCAGCTCATTATGCATCCAGTGGAGGGTAATGAGGTAGGTCTATGTAGCATAAAATTATAAAATCATATTTAGATAGGCTACCAGACCTACATATATGTAGGTCTAAATGAACGTTAGAGTTTAGGTTAAACACATAAGCACAAAATTATTACATTTATAAATAATGCCGGTAAATAAAGCAAAATGTTATAATGTACAAACAATAAACACAATACTTAGCCTATAAACTATTTTGAACGGTTTTTGGAACAAAACAAGAATAAAATATATAAGTTGCTAAACAAGCCAAAATAAATTAGGCTAATTTAAAGCGAAACTGAAAGCAAATGCGTTGTTCTCACGCAGCCTACCTCTCTCATTCGGCATGAATCCAATTAAATGTGTCCATATTCGCGATGTATTTGAATGCTAAACTATTATTTATTAGTAAACCAGGCTTCTTACTTAATGCGCGTAAAAACATCCTCACATGAGCAAATATGTGTTTGGCCCGACCTCAGGCTGAACTACACGGATTGTACTACGCAGTACGCAATATTTTAATTAATCAGTGTATTTGTTTGTTGACAGTATTTTATTCTGATAATGAACAGGCTGCAACGTTTGCTGTATGTGTGTGCGTGCCGCATTAAGACCTCACTGGGCCCAGGGGCTATGACTTACTGCAGGGCCTCCCATCACAATTTATATATATATATATATATATATATATATATATATATATGAAGAGTTCATATGAACCAGTCACGACTTAGAATACAATGAAAAAAAAAAAAACGTAATTAAGTGATTTAGTCAAGGACAATGAGTGATTTCTTTCTAATGTTTGACACAAATGGTAACAGCATCTAGGCTGCTTTAGAGGAATAGTTCACACAAATTCTGTTGTTGTTCTAAACCTGTATGAGTTTCCTAAAAAAATATAGTTGAAACAATACTGGTAAACAAACAGTTGCTGGACCCCTCTTCATAGTATGAAAAATACACTATTGGAGTCAGTGGGGACCAAAAATGTTGAGGATAACAAAGAAATTCATACAGGTTTAGAGTAATTTGAGGGTGAGTATATGAAAACAGTATTTTTATTTTTGGGTGAAATATCCCTTTAAAATCTCATCATATAATGGCAAGATCTCATATAGCCTAATACTACACATGCTTTACCTTCACTGTAAAAAAATCCGTAAAAATACAGTACGATATACCCTAATAATTAATTAGTTTTTGGTTTTTACAGGTGTTTTTCCATATTTTTGAATTACGCTTTGCATTGTGGGAACAAGAACGTTGGCGGCTTACATAGGTGCGAAAACAGTGAAGAGAAGACGCGGAGAGTTTCTCGGTCAAAGTTTCATTTTTAATGTCGGTTTTTGAATTTGGGAAACATGTTTTTCATATACTCTTCGTGGTAAACGAGTTAAATGTCACATAAATTGTGTACGTAAGGTTAACTTAGTTGCTGTCTGGCTTGTTTGGCAAATGAACGTCGGAGCCGTCGCACTCAACATTTCTCTGCATATCGTCAGACATCTTCCTCGTAGAGTTTTCCGCCAAATGAGGTAAGTTTTGACCTTTTATTGTGTGTTTTACACACACACACACGGAAGATAAAATGCAAAACACAAACTAATTCGGTAACGTTACTAGCAAGCTGTCTGTGAAGTGACTATGTAAACAGAGGCGTCCGACGCGCGGTATCCGCGCCAGAATGCCGCTTCAGGTCAGCGTGCCAGTAACGTTAGCTCCTCGAGTTATCTTTCTCACTCTAATGGACAAATACACACGACATTATGTCAAAATGACCGTTGTGTTTCTTTCGTTTTCTTTTTTAATGACAGGACGTGATTGCTGCTGTACTGTGAATCTCAAGCACACCTGCATTCTTATCATGGGTTTGTATTCTGTTTTATTAACAGTTTTATTTAACATTAGTGTTAAGTATCAGAAAGAAAATAGTTATTGAGTAATTTATTTTGTTGACTTTAACAACAATGTGAAGTTGTTTGCTGTCTGATAAGTCGGAAGCCACGTCACAGACAACGTGCTAACGTTACTAAAATGATTGGATTGATAACTTTTGCATGTTATCATCCTTGTGTGTATAAGGTGTGTTCAAACTGCTTGTCATTATGTATATGGTAATTTTGTAATGTCTTTTGTGTTCAAGGTGATGGGCAGTTCAAGATTGCTGTCGTTCAAGAAGTTAATGACCACTGTTGTGGTTGTGAGCTACAAATACCCAGAAAAGGTGGCACTTACATTGGAATTCATACAGAAGTAAGCACCATGTATGTTATGAAATGTGTATCTGTTTATTTAATTGAAAATAATGAAGTATATTGTAAGACACAGATGATCCGACAAGCTCGTATGACAGATGTAAATGGAGAGTATTGGAAATGTAATTTAAGCAATTTATAAACAAATATTTTAATTGGCAAGTATTAGGGTTAGCAGTTAATTTAATGAACTTAAAATACTGTATGATTGATTTTCCATCTTCAACCTGCATGTTACTCTGTAGTTCAGTTTCATTCATTTCATTTTTATCATTATCCATTTCTTTTAGAGTTTTCCTGTGAAGAAATCCTAAATGAGGGTTGAGATGAAGGCAACCAGGTGGGTTTGTATTCTATTTCATTTAACATTAGTGTTCAATATTGAAAAGAAATTGAGTCTTTGAGTCATTTATTCTTTTGACTTTTACAACAATGTGAAGTTGTTTGCTTAACACAGGTGTTCAAGGTGTTCAAAGATGCTTGTCGTTATGTATATGGTCATTTTGTAATGTCTTTTTTGTTTAAGGTGATGGGCAGTTCAAGATTGCTGTCGTTTGAGAAGTTAATGAACAAATCTTCTTTCCTGTTGCGGTTGTGAGCTACACAATACCCAGAGGAGGCGGCACTTACTCTGGAGTTCATACAGAATTAAGCAACACGTATGTTATAAAAAGTGTATGAAGCATTTGGTCGTGTTGCTAAAAATACTAACTAATTAATTAACTATTTAACTAAAAATACTCTTAATTTCTGTTCTAAAAATGAATGAAAGTCTTGTTGGTTTGGAATGGTATGAGGCTGAGTAATTGACTGAATTAACATTTTTGTGTGAACTGTCACTCTAAACAATATTGTTTTCTCTTATAAGAAAAAAAAGTTTTGAATCTTGACTGTTTAACAGTTTGAAGTTTAAATTTTGTGACCACTTTTTAGGACAACACCTGTATTGTACAGATGCTCATGTTTTTTTTTTTGTTTTTTTTTAATTCTGTCTGTTACTGTTTAAAGCTAAACTGTCTTTTACAATACAGGCATTTTGCCTGAGTTGACACATTGTTAAATGAATTGAGTATTTGATATTGTTTAGTGCTAACCCACTTAAGGCAAACAAAAGCCATTGAATGCACTTTTAAGAATGTTTACATGAAGTAAAAATAAACCATGTTCAATTTGTATATTGTGCTGGATTTATTTGCTTTATATATATATATATATATATATAAATACATCATTAAAACAGAAAAAGTCCTGGTTTTTTTACCGGTGGCAGACTGTAAATTAACAGACTGTAAATTTACGGTACAAAGTCCAGGTAATGAGCTGCCAGTACTTTTTCCGTTTTTGTACGGAATTTTTTTTTTTTTTTACAGTGTACACTACGTTCATTTTTAAGACACAAATGACTGCGTTGATGAGGAGACAGGCATTTTGACACGTAACTATGTGTATTTGAACGTTTAAGTGCAAGGCGCGAAAAAGAACTGAAGTTTAGTCAGGCTCTGTAGGAGCAGGTGCGCGCTGTGCGTATCAGACTGAAAGCATCTTAACGCGCACATTTGCCAAAATTAATTCTGCCTTGCTGCTTAATGTCCTTGTCACGATATCTGAAGGAGGACTCAAATGCAGAATGAGTTGTGACAGTTTATTTACAGAATGACTGACAGGACAAAAGAGAAGGTGAGGAGGGGAGCAGTGCACGGTCCAAACAATAGGCGGTGGCGAGAGACAGGGGCAACAGGCAGAGCGAGAGTGGCCGCTGGGTCCAACCCAGGATGGCAAAGGGCTAGAGGGATGAGATGGCCGCACAGCTGGAGGCTAGATGTTAGCAATGGTCCCCTGACAGGAACACAGGATATAGCCGCTCCACACACGTGCTCTCACAGGCACTGCACAGGTCTGGCTGCGTTGCAGATGAGGGAGCAAACCAGGAGCACGGCCTGCAGGACAAGACAGGGCTAGACAGGACTAAAGAGAGACAAGAGACAATGCTTAGTGAACAACTTGGCGAGGAATAAACAGTATCACAAACGGGGAGACAAGCTAGTAAACATAGACTATAGCAAAGTAGAACAATGAACTGGCAAAACAAGAGGGAAAGGGAGAACAATATAAAGGAGCAGAGAACATGAGGAACAGGTGAGAACACTCAGACAAACGAGAGAGGAGCACAAGGACCAGGTGATGACACTCAGACAAACTAGAGCTAAACAAGGGCAGAGCCATGTGCTCAGACACCAACACAAACATAGAAACATGAAACAAAGACAACACAGACAAGACTGTCAGGGGAGAACCCTAACAGTCCTTGAACAGATAAATTTCTTTTAAACCACAACGCTTAATACGCATGACGCGCACAATGATTTACATATTTCAACCAGGTTTTCTCACAACCCATAAGCGAATATACGTTGTTCAAACACAAAAAGCAATAGGCTATACATCCAGCAAGTTTATAATCAAACTAAACTAAAATCTGTGGGAACGATGACGCTGTGTTTTTATATGCTCCATGTGCCCAGTCCACTTGGTATTCCACAACTTTCACATCATCATGAGCTTTAGTAAAATAACATAGATGGGGATTTGACTAACTCATGTTTTCCCCTTTCCTCTTTTTTTTCATATACCCCCCTTTGTTTTTAGAAAAGCTGACATTTTTACTTATCGAAGATAAATTCTATTGTGTACTATTTCCAGATTATGCCAGAACGAAGTGATGAGAGGTGAATGCGGACATTATGCAGCGATCACCTGAGATACGTGTACAGGTCGTTCAAAAGTAAAATATAGAATAAATGCATTGGATTTGTAAACCGAATTCAAACGCAAAATTTTAATCTCTAATGGCAAAGCATGGAATTTACGGAAAAGCATGGAATTTACGGAAAAACTCCTAATAGCCCCGGGGCTTCAGCCCCGCCTAGCCTAATGGTTAATGCGGCCTTGTGTGCGTGAGGCGCCGGCGCGATCGAACAACGGAAACAAACAACAAAAAAATACTCTGTCATTTTTGGTCATACAGATCATTCGAAATTGCAGCGTGTTTACTTGTATTTCTGTCATCTCGGTTTTCTTTCTGTGAACTTTCGACGAGCGCCGCGCAACACAAACCAAACTCTGCAGCATATGTCACGGTCTTTTCCTTTCGTTTTGTTAATCTGTTAATTAAGTTAAATATATTTCGCGTATTCATTCATTTTATATATAGACTATGATTTGATAAAAACAGATTTTGTTATTTTTAGTTTAACTTTTTTTGTTGCTTGTCTACACTCCTCCGCCGCATCTTCTCTTCTCCGACCCCGCAGCGCGCGCTCTCTCTCTCTCCGTTAGCTTAGTGTCAGTGGCACCAATCCAAGTGTTTAAAGAAGTTATTCGTTCAATTTCTCCTTGTTGAGAGTTTGGTGTCGCACATAGATTTCACCTGATTATGCATTCTTATTCTTTTCTCTGATGAAATGAATAAAATGGGAATGCGTCCATCTCAAACATGTAGAATCCGTCTCGGCAGTCATCTTAACCATCGAATTCCAGCAACAGGAAATAAACAAACTATTTTACACGCAGATTTCTTTTCTCTGGTGCTGTTTTGCGGTGTTGGTAAATTCACCACTTAATTTTGAGTTAAAATATGTTGTTGTAACTTGCTTTACTGAGATTGTAACGAATAATAGTATTACCCAAATTTCATTAGCAATGCATTATATTACTGCGTTATAGCAAAATGTAATATACTACTGTAATATTTTTACTTTTGTAATGCGTTACTCCCAACACTGATGCTTAGTACACATGGAGTCAGTCAGTCAGGTAACTTAACTTGTTTGTTGTTGTCTTCTAAATAATAGGCTTGTTTGAGATGAACAAATTCTGCGCAGAATTGATCACCGGTGATCACCGCAAGATGCATGCCGGTTAGAAATAGGCTCGTTTGAGATGCGCCTTGCCTCGCCTGAAATGTAGGCGAGAGCAGGCGGCTGCAGTGAGGGGAGGAGTGAAATAAGTGCAGTCAAGACGGACAGTTCTGACCTCTCGAAGTAGAACAGATACATACGAGATCAAAGGCGGATATCGCGTTATCACACTCACGTGCTGTGTTGCTGATAAACATAATATAATTTCAGCTCTGTTGTTTTTATATGAAAATAAATATGATGAACAAGACACTCAAAGTGCTTGCTATTTAATTCCATACGAAAGGCGTATTTATCATCCATTTTTACTTTAATACAAACGTGTATTTTAGATTTTTATAGAAATATGACAACAATCACATATCTCACGCAGAGATCGCACTGGCACAGTGTTTGGGAATATTCATGCATAATTTAAACATATAACCACATGATATTAGATTAAAAAATAAAACATTTTAGAAAAGAACGGCAACATCACGGGTAACTCGGACACATTTCTAATGGTCATGCATCTTGCGGTGATCACCGGTGATCGATTCTGCGCAGAATTTGTGCATCTCAAATGAGCCTATTGTGTCCGAATTAATGTTCGCTTTGCTCTGATGTCATGCTGAGGTGTGAAACAGCCATGTGATCATCAGAGCTTCTGCAGCCGATGTCCACATGGCTGTTTCACGATTGGCAAGATTCACCGCATTACAACAATGACGTGTGTTTTGGGTTTATTCTAACATTCGTAAGTCCGATAATACTCGCAAATCTGTGTTTTTAGAACAGTAAAAGTGTTTTCACTGTAGTCGCAATGTTATATTGAGTCAGATTTATCATAAAACACTGATAAAAGCATATGTAACCCCACTTTATTAGTATTTAAATAGTATATGTTTATGTTGATCATTATTCTTGTTCAGATGGCGCTGTATTAAGCAGTATATGAAACGTGTTTCTTTTGCTCATGAAAACAGGTATATTTGATAAATATTGCATTTAATTCACTTCTTCTGTGATAGAGCATGCAAACACCGCGAGAGCTTCACTAACGAGAGATATAATTTCACTTCTGTTGTTTTTATATGAAAATAAATATGATGAACAAGACACACAAAGTGCTTGCTATTTAATTCCATACGAAACACGTATTTATCACCCTTTTTTACTTTAATACAAACGTGTATTTTAGAATTTAATAAAAATATGACAACAATCACATATCTCACGCAGAGATCGCACTGGCATAGTGTTTGGGAATATTCATGCACAATTTAAACATATAACCATATGATATTAGACTAAAAAATAAAACATTTTAGAAAAGAACAGCAACATCAGGGTTGTCTGAACCAATGAGCTTTAAGCTGTGTCGTCATCCAGGCATTTCCCATCGTGCTTTTGGTCAGCACAGTCGGTGGACAGCTACTGCGCCCGACTGCTCAATCCGACACAGCCGCCTCGCCGTCGCGAGAGTATTTTGGCACACGTCAGCGTGACATCAGAGCAAGGCGGACACATTTCTTACCGGCATGCATCTTGCGCTGATCACCAGTGATCGGTTCTGCGCAGATTTTGCTCATCTCAAACGAGCCTAATTAGTCATAATTTTTGTTGACGAAAGCAACACTATTTTTAACCCAGCAGTTTTTGGAGTGTAACTAACTGCATTATTTTTTATGGAAAGTAATGCATTACGTTCACTCTAAAAAAAAAAAAGAAAAAAGGCAGGTTATTTTTTTTAACCCAAATGCTGGGTTCAGCCTTTGGGTCATTTCCCTGATAGCACACACACATCTGGGAGATGTCTAATTGATGTCTACATTTATATCTGGAAAACGTATTTTTTTAGAGTGTTTGCTCATCTGCAGTACGTCTATTGGACGTTTCCTATCAGATGTCAAATAGATGTCTATTAGATGTCTTCAAGATGTTTGTGATTTAGAATGTATGTAAAACTGATATCTTACAGACATCTTGCAGACGTATGTGTGCAATCTGGGTTATTGCGTTATTTTTTTTTATATTTTTACCCAGGTGCTGGGTAGTTTTTCTGTATTCTGAAAATGCTGAGTTATTTGTTTTTTTTTGTTTGTTTGTTTGTTTTAACCCAAATGCTGGGTTCAGTCTGTTGGGTCAATATTATTGGGTTATTTTGGATTTTTTTTTCTGTAAATCAGCAAACACAAAATGTTTTTACAACTTTTCACAACGTTGTATTTTGGTTGCAATTAGGTAATGTTGTAGTACAACGTTTTAAAAACGTTTTTTTTAAATAATAAAAAAATGTAACCAAAATTAAACGTTTTAGAAACGTTGTAAAAATACCAACCTGGAACGTTTTCTTTAAGTAGTCAAAAAAAAAACCCGTAAATATCACGTTCGCCTGGAGATGTTGCTCATGCCTTTTTTATGGCAGACTCTGAAATCACAGAGAGCGTCATGCACGCTTGTGTGTAGTAAAGGAAACCGTGCCTGCATCTGCACCATTCATTCATAAAGAGACACGCAGAACATGCAGGACTCATATTTAAATGATATTTTGCGGCGTAATATTTACAGATACTAGTCCACATCGCGATTTGTTTAAAGTGTAACGACCGACCTATGATTAATTCATTCAAACTATAACAAATTCCGTGAATTCCTCGGAAATCATACAGCGATACAAAACATTCAGGGCTAAAGAAAAATCTTATTAGCCCTAACGATGCCCCTGGAAGCATTGCTGTGGAAATGGTTTATTCTCTTACAAAATCAGTGAAACCCTATTTACACACGCTGTCTCCATTGTGCAGCTACCCACTGCGCAATGTGACGTCGTAATGACGTCTTTTCCATGTCATTTCTGGACGTCCAATTTCCATCCATTGATGGGGTTGTTTTGTAACGCCAGACGACGTCTTTTTTCGACGTCTACCGCACGTCTAATGTTGACGTCGGTGGGACCTCCATGTAAGGGCTATTTATAGTCCAAAAGTGGTCGTTTGTGGACATCTTTTCAAAATAAAATTTTGACTTAACACGTCATTTTTATACAACTTCTATGTAGTCCTATGTTTCAAGAGGGTGGATGACATGTTTTCTGTATCATGTATTCATTTTCCTGTACCTTTGTTTGGCTCAGCAGTTTGAACTGGAAATGCATTACACCTTTGTATGCTTATCACCTGCTGTTTACAATAAAACGTATAATGTTAATTTCATGAACGATTAAAGTGACTAAGAGACGGTAACATCAACCAACCTTGCATTATCTGTAAACCCCGTAGCTAGCACAAGTAACAAGCTAATGTAAGACGAAAAAATGTGTGCTGTGACCCTTGACCATTCGCAGCTTTATTGTAAGACAATAACGCCAAAGACTATACGTACACATGGCCATTGAAATAAATGCTGACCGAACTTAGCTTCAATTTCTAGGAAACGGGTTCACCAGTGATCTGAAGACCTGTGCCGTCCAGAACACTACAGCTCTGACTCGCGCCAAGCCGCCAAATGCCTCGTCTTGCCTCGGCCAATCAGAGTGGCGTTTATGATGATGTGCTCGTTTCAGCCAATCAGAGTGATGCTGACTGGTTTTTGCCTGGTTGAAATCCTCCTTGATCAAAGAACTTATATTGTTGCCTAGCTTGATAGAGAACTGTCTGTCCTTGACTTTTTTGCAGCTGTTGGTTCTTTTTAAGATAGGAATAAGGTGGATAGGCTAGGCTACCATGATTTTTTTTAATATAAAATATATAAATTCATATAAATATAATTTATATATATATATATATATATATAATACAATATAAAATAAAAAAAATAAATAACTTGATTATAGGCTACTTTAAATAAAATAAAAACTGTTAAAGGAAAACAGGAAAATGTAAAAAAAACAAACAAACAAACAAAAAAAAAAAACATATGGGCTACCAAATAAATAAATAGTAATGCAGATAATAAATCTTGTTTGTTTATAAATAATCTGTATTCATATATATAATCATGTTGATAGGCTCTATTTTGTAAAACACATTTACTGCAACTGCCATAGACGTCCAAATGACGTCCAAGTTGGGTAATGGATAGACGTCCAAATAGTGGACCTAGTTTGGACGTCGAATAGATGTTCAGAATTGGTCGGACCGACGGACCCAATATAGACATGATCTGCACGTCTATCCGACGTCCAATGTGTATATCACAACTGCCATAGACGTCCAAATGACGTCCAAAAAAAATAAGCCAGATTAGGTCAAATGTTGAACGTCAAAATGACGTCCAAGTTGGGTCATGGTTGGACGTCCAAATAGTGGACCTAGTTTGGACGTCGAATAGATGTCCATAATTGGTCATGGACCGACGGACCCAATATAGACATGATCTGCACGTCTATCCGACGTCCAATGTTTAGTGGGTACTCGAATATGATAGAGACGCCGCCCAGGCAAGACCGTCACAAATGCCCTGCTGTAAATTTTGACTGGTTGATGAAAAACAAGCTTATGTGTGTTATATACATTAAACAATTCAGATAGGTATCTAGAAGTATTTATGTTTGACTTAACCCTTTTCTTTATTTAATGGCTAAAATGTGAGGTTTACCATTTTATGAAACATTTTCAAAGTTTTATTTGAATATTTCGTATGAGATAAACTGTTTAAAATCCAGACATCATAGGTAAAATTATTGTTTTAGTGTTTATGCAAACAAAAAGTAATTTTATAAAGTTTTGTCAAATTTTTGTTGAATTTAAATACAAAAGTTGATGAAATGTTTCATGTGTCAGTGCTTTTTAAACCAGCACATTTTAAGAATACCATGATAATACTGATAACCGCGTTAATTTAGGTCACTATAATTGTAATAAGAAATTTTTATATCCTCTGATAGAAACCGTTTGGCGGAGAGGCTGAGCGCGCGCGAGCCGAATCGCGTTGCCAGTCAAGACTATCTGATCCATGATTTATTAGAGATTTGTTATCGAATGGTGATCCACCAATTGCTGATTAAAACTAAAGTAACGAGTCTGATTTGAAAATGTAAGTAGAAGAAAGTACAGATATTTGTGTGAAAATGTAAGGAGTAAAAGTAAAAAGTAGTGAGAAAATTAAATAGTGAAGTAAAGTAGGGGAGAACGGGGTAATGTGAGACATCGGGTAATGTGAGACACCCCCTGTATCTTGGCAACGTAACACATTTGTGGTCATATGACCATTATGTTTTCAAGCCTCTTCCATTTCCCCTTGACCATGAAGGAGAGGACCTCATGGTGCTGTAGTAAGCATGTTTTTTTCACAAAAATATTTTGTTTGCATGTAAAAGTAATTTTTCTTGCTGTCAACTTAATCAACTGTTGTGCCAAAGCAGATTGATTCAGGTAGAAAAACTTATATCATACATGTTGATGGACTACCAACATATAAAACCATGTGATGATGCTAGCTGAAGATTAGCCTGAATTGCTAAGAAAGATCGTTTTTTTCTAAAATGTGGCAGTGGGGTAAAGTGAGACAAATGTTGTGGGGTAAAGTGAGACATGAGGCACAAGTTAAATTTAGTCTTAAACATATTTTAATGTAATATTACATTACATATGTTTTATTTTTAATGTCATAAACATTGTAGAAAAGCCATCATGCCAAGGCAATACACCAGGAAGACAACCTGGGTCAAAACACCCCTCGAGAGTGCAGCCGCTGAGGTCAAGGAAGGAAAGAAGTCTATAAGAGCAGCTGCAAGGGATAGAAATATTGACAAGTCAAGCCTCCTAAGATTCATAAAGAAAAAATCATGTGCCACATGTTTCCAGCCAACCTGGATATGTGTCTCCTCGTGAAATCCTACCACTTCCCAAATGTCCCCCCAGAACACAAACCAAATGAAAGCATGTGAAGACAGCCATCCTAACTGATACTCCCGAGAAGCAGGCAATTGAAAAGGCTTATAAAGAAAGACAAAATAAACTGTCAGGGAAAAAGCAAAAAAAATAGCGAAGAAAAGGGAAAACCGAAAAAGAAAGCAACCAAAAAGAAAATCATAGTTAGCAGCTCTGAGGAGAGTGATGTCCCTGTCTCAATTGATAATGTGTCTGACGAAGAGAGCTCTGAGAATGAGAGTAGTGATCCAGGAAACACAGATCTGTCCGTGGGCGACTTTGTCATAGTTAACTTTGCAACCAAACACAGGAGCATCCGTTACATTGGCATGGTTAAGAAAGTTGAGGATGACGAAATACTGAGGACAATTTCTCAGAAGAATCCAGGGAAACACAAAAGAGTGGGGGAGACCCACGTTTGCTATAAAGGAAAATGATGTGGCACATGTTCCTAAAAGTGATGTGGTGAAGAAGCTGCCTCAACCTAAAAGTCCTGGAGGAACCACACAGAGAGAGCAACTCCTCATCTTTCCCTGTAACCTTCAGGGCTGGAATGTAGAGTAGGGCTAGTTGTAGAGTATCACAGTAGGCTGATGTTCTAATCCAGGTGGGTCTAGTCCTGTGTTCTGACTCCCAGACTGTGTTCTAACCTAACTGGTTCTATCTGTCATTTGAATGTTAATTAAAACATTTTGAATTATATTATGTTGTATTTGATTTTGTTCAGAGTTACTTTAAAGTGTTTCGAAAAAAAATGTGCTTAATTGACCAATCCCCATGATTCTGTTACTAGTCCGACATTAGTTATGGAATGTGTGGTTGTCAAGCTAGCTGTCAGGATTCTAACAGTTACAACATGTGTTGTTATGGTAGTTTCAGAGTGGAAAAAGTAAGTGGATCAGTTTACCCCCAGCTGGTTCACTTTACCCCTTTGATTTCTCTGGTCTGTCTCAGTTTACCCCTAAGCTGGGGTAAAGGGAGACACAAGACGACTTTTTAAAAAACAATCATATTTTCACTGACCTTCATCCTGAATACATTCTGATAATTTCCATTGCTAGGAAACATTCTGAATTATTGGGAAATGTGTAAATTTTACTGATATATAATTTTAGCTCGCTTAGAGGGGAGCAAATGTAAAAAATGTCTCACTTTACCCCACTCTCCCCTACTGAAATCAGAGTACAGTAATGAAGTATAGGAAGTATCGAGATACTTCCTATCTCTGGTATGGATCATCATATGAAAATCGCAGTTTAAACAACATATAATAAAGGCAGGACTGAACGTACCTCTTCAATATGCATTCCATTGCCATTACAGTGTGTTGGACTGTTAATCTAAAGGAACCAAAGAAAGAAAAGTCAGTGGTTTTACCCTGCCGTACCTAAGTGCCTGCTTGTTCTCTCTCCTAACAGTTTAACTGGGGGTGGGGCTACAGTGTGAAAACTATGAGGAACTAAGCGAAAGACACATGAGAAAGATGTTCTACCTCTGTATACGTAAACAGTGTCTTAAATATCAACTGGCAACTGACAGTAAACTAAAAGACAAAAATAAAATGAGATTAAATGTCTAATCATGGCGGTACCAACCACTGAGGTTTCCCATACGGAAATGTAATATATGACATATATGTACCTATATCAGAAGTGCTACTCTCATATATGTTAAATATAGGGCAATATATTATTATCACATATATCCATCTTCTGGATATATGTAGATATATGTTTATAACATATATGAATTTCCCATAGTACAATTTGTATATAAACATATATTGAAAGTATATATATGTTTAACTTTTATATGGTATTGTATGTTATGACCATATATGTTTACAATATATATTAAAATGGTATATTGTATTATATGATATGACCATATATGTTAACAATATATATCAAAATTATATATGGTACTCTATGTTTTGACCATTTGTTACCAATGTATATATTGAATTTATGCAAGTTTATTAACCATATATGCCTAAAAGATACTGTTTATTGTACATCATATAACACAATTCATTGCTTAACTTTATTAATTGTTTCAATTTAGTTTTCTGGGGAAAAAAGTAGAGATGAATATATAACCTGTTCAAAAAATGCCAATGTACTAAAAGTTACTTGTATTATAGAGTTATTGAGGGGGGGAAAACACTTTATGTAACTGTTTGTCCATATGTGCTCTCATCATCAATGTACTAAAACGCATTTCATTAAAATACATGAGCGATTGTGTGTGAACGTCACGATAGCGCTTTTGCGCATGCGCCAAAATTTAAACACACCCGCGCTAACGGCAGAGTATGAGCAATGGCTGCGGCTAAACAAACAGTCATCTGCGGTAAGATGTTTTTCTTAGCAAGGGGAAGGATAACAAATGTGCCAGTACCTTCACATAATAAACGACAATGATTTTATAGACGGGCACGGAGACAGACCGACATCACTGAGTGGAAAGGATGAAACGCCCTTGAATGTGGCAGTGGTGCAGGTAATTTACGCTAATTTACTCAACACTTTATTTCTACGCTAATATTACATAGAAACGAAGTGTTATATAATTGTTTTGGTCTGCAAGAGCCTCTGTCTCTATATAGATCAGCTAATGTTTTAAATATTCCCTGTCGTTGTATATATGATGTTATGATTACAGCTGCATTGGTGTGTTTTGCAATTTGCTCGCGTTAAAGTTAATTTTAGCTATTGGGTAACATGGAGATACTGTGAGCTCATTGTTTTCACTGGATAAACAATGCCACATTTGGAAATTATTTTAATTAAATAATTATTTAATGAAAATTATAATGTTTATCTCTGAGATGTAGTAACTAGAACTATAAAACTGCACTGAAATGGAATTATTTAAATACAAGCACCTTGAATTCATATAGTAAATTACAGTACTTGGTTATATTGCACCAAGTGCATTGACATGTCAGTGACATGCCTAGAGTGGGTGCATAAGCACATGCATGTGCATATTGCATAAAGGTACAGTAAGTTACACTAAAGGATGTGATTGTGGGGTTTTAAACATATGGTTAATCTATCGTAGTAAATTTTGTTCATATCGTTGCTGATAATTGTGCTATTCTTGTTTGTGTCCCATGACAAGGTAATGAGTCCCGAAATTCTCAGAAAATAGAAATGGAGGCGGAACCTGCAGATGTGGATGGCAGTGATGTGAATGATGGACCGTCTACACAGAAAAGGTTACATATTTTATTGAAACCAAAACTAGCATCTGCAATATACATGTAAACAAATCAAATCAACAAAATATTTTAGTTAAAAATGTGTCTCCATGTACTATTTAATACAATTCTAGTGCATTTAATCTATTAAATAACAGTAGAGTGAGTGAGTTTTTGGATATGGTTAGATTGAACTTATTTTAGTGAATGAAGTACCACATTTCAGCTATCATTTTGTTAGGGTGGGTACACAAAATATTTTTTTTATCCTTGCTTCTAGAAAATCCTTAATCTATCTGCTTTCTAACAGCTTCATGTGGCCGTAAACATTTATTTTTAACGTGGCTTTAAGCACTATAGATTATTAAAGTTTCACTTTGACTGTGACAGAGGCAGTAAATGTGGTGTTTATATGGAATATTTGTAATATTTATGGTAGAAATACAGAGAGAGTCCCCATATCAGTAGGAAAGCGATCAAATGAGCATCTTCCATACGAAGACTTGTTGCATGCGGGAAACTATTAATTGGTTATTCTACAATTAATTGTACTATAAATTATACTACAATTGGAAAATACTGTAAATTGTAAACTGTTCAGCGTGATGGCGTTTAATGCCTCCGACAGGGCCTGTAGTCCCATTTAGCAGCATGTTAGCAACCACCTTTTTTAAGAAACATAACAAAAAAAAAAAAATCAAGAGTGGGGTTTAAATGGTGTGTTTTATGTCATAGAATAAAACGTGAAAATATTATGAGTTTGTGTGAACCGTGGACCTTATTTTAGGGGATTTAATCAAAATTGTCATTCAAAAATCCATGTCATAGTTCCACCCCTCTATTTCTTTTCTCCAGGCCACATTCTCAATGCACATATTAGGTATTATGAATGTAAACACTTTATTTCATTGATGCTAAATAGCAAATTAAATTGTAACCTTAGCTGTGAACTCTGTCATTGAGCATTCGGGTTACTTTAGTTTAGTTCTTCATGTATATAGAGACATATTATTTGAATGGGCATGCAGGCTGTGCTCTGTCGTTCTGCCATGTCCTTGTGGTATCTTGGAATATTTTACAACTACAATTTATAATTATTACATAAATAATGAGTATTCTGCTTTTTTAAAATAATCTTTAACTTTACCAACCATGTTTAATACTCAGTATATTTGTCATCTTATAGTAGTTAATCACTTTAAGATATAGGCACAGTTCTAACTAAAAACCTAAATTAAACTTTGGTACAATGTTGGATTGCAAGATTTAAGCAGGTTTAATATTTTAATATCATGTTGACTAAAATCAAGTTTAGTTTACTGTACCACCCAACACTACCAAAGCTAAAAAGTTGCTTTTGAATGTGGTGCATTTCCTGAAATCATATATGGTTCAGAAATTTTATTGTAATTATCTTATAAAAACCTAACTTTTACTATTTTTTTACAGATGCTGGAATCCAGAAATTTCTTCACCTGGGGCCTACTGGGGATGGCAATAAACCAAAAACTAACCAAGCTGTGGGAATACAAACCTGTAGACCTTTAGCTGAACCACTATAATTGATGTTCTGTTTCTTATGCCTGTTCAGTGTTTTGATCAGTTATATATGTAATTGTTTCTTTTTTGTCCTGTTTGATTGTGCAGGTCAGTAACTTTTTTTTTTCTATTTAAATAAATTCTGTTTAAATAAAGATGCTTCTTTGTGTAGCTTTCTGTACCATTTAACATTTAAGGCTAAAGGTGTGAAATGTGCAATGCACTGCAACTTTGTATAGTGTCTTACATGTGTACAACCTCTATTTAAAGATCAAAGATCACATATTAAAATATTAAATATATGAAACCATATATTTCATG
Source organism: Labeo catla (assembly GCA_012976165.1). NCBI lineage: Eukaryota > Metazoa > Chordata > Actinopteri > Cypriniformes > Cyprinidae > Labeo > Labeo catla. The sequence goes on from VONZ01001532.1 coordinate 35,527, forward strand.
CATATATGTCTAATTTGTATATAACATAATAAAAACATACATATATCTCACATATATTAATAATTATATACATTTTATATATGGCAATACATGTATTATACATACATAAACATATATTTTTGTATGGGGTAGACTTATATGTCAATATATGAAATTGTTCCATTTTCTAATAGGAATCATATATGGATATGGCATATATAAAACATGTATTTAATATATGGGTATTTCATATAAGCACATATATTACATTTCCGTATGGGTTTCTGAGGTGCCTGTAACTTTATTGCATGATATTGCACAATGTCAAGATACATTTCTTTCTCATGAGCTGCTCTAAAAGCTCTCATAAATGTCCAAATGTAAAGATGAGTTAAATAGGCAGACTTCCCGTTCACACTGCATTTTCTTGCTCAAAGAAATGCGGTGTGAACAGGAAGTCTGTCTATCTTGCAGACTTCCTGTTTACACCGTATTTTCTTGCCCAAAGCTTCAGTTAACATTCCCAACAAGATATAAACAGTAAATTGTGTTTTTTTATTTTTTTATTTTAACATATTTTAACACGTTTTAACATATGATCATGTTAAAAAATTAAACCCTAAGAGCAGGGGTGGGCAATATGACCAAAATCTTATGTCACGATATAAGTAATTTTATTTCACGGTAACAATTTATATCACAGTATAGATATTTTTTTTTTTGCTTTGAATAAGGTCTTTATGATATCAAAATTAATGATACCATAGAAATGTCATAATTCTTGTCACCAGTTTCCTAAATTAAAAAAAAAAACTCAAGCTTACTGAAGACAAGTAAACAGTCAGGGATTAAATAAGAATAAGAAACTAATTACAAGCAATAAGACAAAGAACTACAACTATAAAGTACTCAGTACTCACTCACTGTGTAAATTCGTGATTATATTTGATATTTCTGACACAAACCGGTAATTCTCTCAGTTAACGTCCCTCACCGGAACCCACAACAAAGCTGCATTAATATACGGTCAGTCTTGTAAATATTTGTATTTATTGGTTTACTATATATGTACATGTACGTATGTTGTCTAAGAAGAGTACAAGTATGGTTTACGCGTCGTATTTTCTCGTTAGTAATATGTATTATTTTCGCGGCACTCTGAAGCCTCAAAATACACGGGGTTCCACAGTATTTTCGATATAAATGTTATACCAAGTATACTCCCGTGCGGTACTGTGCTGGATTTATGTGGAGAATGATAAATATACAGTTCGGTGTGTATTATTAGAGAGAGACCGTTCATGCAGAGCGCGAGATAGAGAGGGACAAACAATAGATTTAGAACGGAGAGTTAAAAAAAAAAAGAACTTATGAACGATTAAAATTAAAAACAAGATTACTACTCGAACTGTCATTTTTATGCATGTTATAAAAGAAACGAATGAGCAGCTCCCTCAGAGTTCGTTTGAAGCGCGTATATTTGATATTGCTGACACAAACCGGTACAAACTCTTCTCTCGGTTATTGAAGTGCCTCACCGGACACATACAGGGGTTGGACAATGAAACTGAAACACTGGCCAATATAGTGTTGGAGGTTTCATGGCTATATTTATGCAGCCTGGTGGCCAGTCTTTACTGATCGCACATTCCACCAATAAGAGCAGAGTGTGAAGGTTGACTTTGTGCACCCAATAGCTCAAACATTGTACCCTGAAGGTGGTGCCGTGTATTAGGATGATAATGCACCAATACACACAGCAAGACTGGTGACAAGAGTGATTTGATGAACATGAAAGTAAAGTTAAACATCTCCCATGGCCTGCACAGTCACCAGATCTGAATATTATTGAGCCACTTTGGGGTGTTTTGGAGGAGCGAGTCAGGAAATGTTTTCATACACCAACATCACATAGCGACCTGGCCACTGTTCTGCGAAAGGAATGGCTCAAAATCCTTCTGGCTACTGTGCAGGACTTGTATTTGTCATTCCCAAGATGAAATAATGCTGTATTGGCTGCAAAAGGAGGCCAAACGGCATACTAATTGTGGTCTAAACCCAGGTGTTTCAGTTTCACTGTCCAACCCCTGTACATTATAAAACTATAGGTTTTTGAATAACAATAAAGGCGTATATCTTGTATAAACATTGTGTTATGTAGTTTAAAAGCCTTTTCTGTATTGTAAAATGGGGTTTTGGTAATTGAAACGTAAACTTGCAATAACATTTGGCTTTCTCTGTCAAGATTTATTTATTTTTATTTTTAGTGTTGTTTTAACATGTTTCTGTATTTTTCATGTTTGTGATATTCTGGAATGACTGAAGATCAGCATAGAATTCAACGATCTTGTGGTTGGACCGCAGCAAGTCCTTTTGCAGTTGTATCCATCAATGCTATGCAGACAAGGGATGACTATCACATTGTACAGCTTGGACAAAGTTGTAAGTAAATGTATTTATTTAGTGCACATATTTACTAGAGTTTGTGAATTAATATTATAAGGCATAGTTCCCTATGTTTTTATTAAAGCACACAGATTCTCGAGGTATTCATCCAGGGCATGACTGTTGGCATTATAGTTGTGGGTGACCAAACTGAGCACCATCAATCTGCAGTGGTGTGTTCCTGGTAATAGAAGAAGAATTCTTATTAACGTATCAGCGACTGTAACACGTAAGTTTTCGATATGGTACACAGTACTTACTGTATGTCATGATACATGGTACATTCACAATACTAAAAAAGCCAAAAAGTGTTAAAGGGATAGTTCCAGCCCCAGCAACAAAACTGTACCTTTTTTTGAGAGTGTTGGAGTTTAAACTTTGGAGCGAGCAGGGCACATGCATGCCATTATGTAGATATTTGCAATGCACTTGGCAAAGGGAGCAACGTAATTTTCTCATTACCTTCAGCTGGCATGTTTCCGTGACAATGCAGCATGGTGTCTGTCAGCAGATGTCGCTGTTTTAATGGGATAAATCTCTTTTTATTGTTGTTAGCATTACTGTTGCAAATAAACATACAGTTTATATTTGAAAAAGTTTTATATTAGTTTTTAGAGCCCGATCACTGCAGTGCGAGGACCCTATTGGAATTGCTCAGTTTATTTTTATATATTATATATTTAAAACATAAAATGTATGTTTATTTGCAACAGTAATGCTAACAACAATAAAGACATTTTCTATGCCATTAAAACAGCGACATCTGTTGACAGACACATCGCTCCCTTTGCCAAGTGCATTCCAAACATCTACATAATGGCACGCAGTTGCCCTGCTCACTCCAAAGTCTAAACTTCAAGGGCTCTGCCCTTTGAAGGAGTAGGGCACATGGATGACCACTTCCATTTAGAATTTCCCCAGTGGATCGTTCGGTTCTAATACACATCATTTTATTTTAGATTTAAAAATGTAATTGTTTTTTTCAGTCCTCGATGCACGTTCACAAGAGTACCACGACAGGTGTGTGCATTCCTCTGCTTGTAAACAAGGCGCAGCGCATGCATGTTCTACATCAGCACCACATACGTGTCTTGATACTCTTGTGAATGTGTGGGCAAGACTGATAATATAAGTAAATATTTATTTACTAAAAATATTTTGTATGTAAAAATGTAACATTAAAGTGACAATACTTTGAATATAGTCTTTATAAAACTGTTAAGCAAAATATGTCAGTGTGCCAGTAAAAAAAAAAATTGAACGACTGGTATTTTCAGCATCAACTAGCAGCAGTAGAATTTTGGCAGCTAGTTTCATAGATCCCTAATGGCTACAATTTCAGATAAACAATGATAGAACTAAGAGTTCACACCATCCAAATGAACCAAAGTCTAACATCAACCGAACCTGGTACTGTCACGCTTGTGCTGGATGGACTAGACGAAACACGATATAAAATAAACAAAGTCTTTTAATATACATCCAAGGGTACACAGGTCAGGAACAAGCAGGAACGAGGGAGACATCCACACACGGAGATAAACAACATCAAAGACTGACAGAGAACTAAACACTGGGACAGACTTATAAAGGGTAAATGATAATTGAACACAGGTGAAGGGGATGACGATGACCAGGACTAAACCAAGGCAAACAGATCAACAGGGGGAGACAATGGGAGAAACCAATATATATACAGACAGAACTGTGACAGGTACACACCAAAAGTGCTAGTGTTGAAACACCCTTATATTCTAGAAATTAAAGTACTTGTTGCAGTTGGTCTGATACTCCCAGCCATGCTCATGTAACTTACGCCTTTTTTTACTTTACCTCTTAATTGCTGTTTGTTGAGGTTGTTGTTGTTGTTGTTATTATTTTTAAATATTTTTAACAGAATGTATTACTATAATTAAAGTAATGTACAGTAGTATTCTATGTTGATTCAATTATTATATTTGCATGTAAATAATTAATTCTTTTTTTGTTGTTGTTTTCAGGCATCTCATGAAATTGAAGAATTAGTGAAGGGCATAGAAATGGACATCTTGATTGTGACTGAGGAGAAGCAATGGGAAATGCTTCCAAAAGAAACCAATGCCGTTGCCATCATTTTGGAAGAGCGTCTTGACCTCACCGATATCTGTGACGTCCTGAAAGCATTTGTGCTTTGGATAGGTCTTCTTTACATCATTAACACTGATTACCCAAAACACATGAAGCACACTTCCGATGTTCTCCAAAAACTTTTCATGAACATTGGTGGGAGCAGCTGTTCTTAGTGTGTTTACAAGCTACGCAACATGCTACTCCACAAGACATTTAGAATCCCTCATCTGTTCTTTTGATTAAATGTGAATTAGTGAAAGGAGTGTAAATATGTACTGCAATTGTTACACAGAAATGAAATGTCAATGTTTATTATTTCACAGTAATACTAAGTAAGGAGGTTGTCTATTTTGAATTCAAATAAAATAGCCTTCTGCATGTTTTTCAGTGTCCATGAGGCTATTTTCTGCAGTACTGTTAGAAAATAGAAACTTGAGTTGTGTGGGCAAATTACATAGTTCAGCCAGCTGTCAGTCAGTTGAATGAACTTAACATTACAAGTAAGATTACCTATTCTAGAAAAAGTAACCTGGCTGCCTTAAAAATATAAGTTGATTAAACAAAATGCTTAGTTGAGCCGATTTTTATTCAGTTTGCACAACTTATAATTATAAATTTAAACTTGAGTTATGTGGGCAAATTGCATAGTTCAACCAGTTGAACGAACTTAACATTACAAGTAAGATGAACTATTCTTGAAAAAGTAACCTGGCTGCCTTAAAAATATAGGTTGATTCAACAAGATGCTTCGTTTAGCCAATTTTTATTCAGTCTGCACAACTTATTATTATAAATTTATTCAACAAAATGGTTAGTTTAAACAACTAAACGTTTGTTGGTCTCACTAATTTTATGTTGTTTCAACTTACATTTAGGTTAGCACAACTTTCTCATCTTGCTGGGCTAACTAAAAACCTAAAAGTTGACTCAGCTTCACCTTTGTTATCCCAACTATTAATTCTAGGTTTAAAGAACTCCAACATATGTTTAAACAACATTTTTAGCTTAACAAAACATTTTAAGGCAGCCAGGTTACAAATTATTTTAAGTTGAATCAACTTATTTGTTTTTACAGTGTACCCTGATCCAATATACTGTTACACATGCGTTTTCTTTCTCAGCTGTTTGCTTTCACTTGAAGCCTAAATTACTGTGATTATAAGGAGACTTGCAAAGCCAGCCGTTTTGACACAAGTGTATGTATTTAACTATTTAAGGCCTATAAAGCGGCAAAAATAAATGCGCGCGCATATAACGAAACGAGTCCTCTTTCGACGCTGATTGCATTTCAATTACTTAAAATCACTTGTTAATCTGCAATGTTTAAAAACGCTTGCAACCATGCAGCACAGCAACGTCACATGAGTGTGTAACCGCTATAGAGACGATAGTCCAAAATCTCTACAAGTTCACAAATTTCTACTAATTAATTATGTCTGCCGGTATATCGCTACCCCTAGCTGAGAGAAGTTTTAATTTTGAGTATTGTTGTATTCTTAGAGAATAATCAATCCAGGTACTGAACTATCTAAACCACATTGCACAAAAAGCCAAATCTATGGCAAGCCGTTTTAGCTTGAAATATTCTAAGCGTTACTCGTCGTAATTGCATTTTTACTAGTAACAATTCAATTAGAGAGCTCTATAATTAAATTTTTACTAGTAACAATGGCAATTAGAGAGCTCTCTAATTCAATTCTTACTAGTAACAATTATAATTAGAGAGCTCTCTAATTTAGTTAGAGAGCTCTGCAATTGTATATATACTAGTAAGATTAGAATTATAGAGCTCTCTAATTTAGTTCTTACTAGTAACAATTAGGATTAGAGAGCTCTCTAATTCAATTCTTACTAGTAACAATTGAATTATAGAGCTCTCTAATTGAATTAGAGAGCTCTGCAATTACATTCTTACTAGTAAGAATTCATTTAGAGAGCTCTACAACTCAGTTCTTACTAGTAACAATGCCATTTAGAGAGCTCTTTAATGCAGTTCTTACTAGTAAGAATTGAATTAGAGAGCTCTCTAATTGAATTAGAGAGCTCTGCAATTGTATTCTTACTAGTAACAATTCAATTAGAGAGCTCTACAATTCAGTTCCTACTAGTAACAATGCATATTAGAGAGCTCTCTAATTCAGTTCTTACCAGTAAAAATGCAATTACAGAGCTCTCCAATTCAATTTTTACTAGTAAGAAATCCAGTTAAAGAGCTCTACAGTTGTATTCTTACTAGTAAAAACGCATATTCATTAGATGCTAAACAGATTCGCGATTACACCCATTTCCCTTTCTAAATCCCACGTGCGGTGATTTACTTCAAAATAAAAGCCCCTTAAGCATGAATTAATAGCATTTTCATTGTGTCAGAATGACCATAAAAGTGAGATGACAGCTTGGACATGTTTTGTTTTTAAAAAATAATTTGTAATCACTAGATTAATTTACATTTTTATAGTCTTGCAACACTTAAAAGCAAAGAAGACACACAAATGTTCGCTCTAAAAAAATAATAATAATGTCAGTCAAAATATCCGGTAATGATGAAGTTTGCCAGACAGAATTTAATCTCATTTTGGTTTATTATGGAGTGTAACATGCATGCAGAATTTTGAGCTACATATATATGCTAATTAATAGGCTAGTCAATACTGTTTTATTAATTTTTATTATTATTATTATTATTATTATTATTTTTTTTTTTTTGTTCAGACATTGGGAAAGGAATAAAACTGCGATATTATGTTGGATCAATAAACTTAATTAGGCGATATATTTTGCTGAGTATGCAGTTGTCCTGGAATCATGGCTGGTTTTGTCCTGTCTAAAACCGCCAGTAGGTGTCAGCCCAACCCTTTCGTAAATGAATGATTCATTTAAAACACAGATTCATGCAAGTACGAAACATGTTGTTTTAAGTCACGCAACAGTTCTGTTCCAGCTTTGTTCTATTTGTGTTGGTGAAACAAAAATGGACAATATTGTGTCCAAAACTCATTAGGCTATATTAATTTCTTGTTTGTTGAACTGTGAAAAAACAATAGCCTACCATATTCACGATCAAGCTCATGAGCTGATATTTGGAAAACGGCACTATTGCTTGCGTGATATTGCTTAAATTTTTTTTATAAATATTAAAGAACAAATTTGCCCTCATAACTTGAATTATAGGGGCGTTAACTGCATTCCAAAAGGTTTATCATCATGCAGTAAATGCGTTTGGACTCTCAAGACATGTTTTTTCTTATTATTTATTTATTTATATTTATCTTTTGGCAAAGTGAGTGACATGCTCAGTGTCAACAATTATGGTATTAGTCCTAGCTTAAAATCTTTTCTGTACGTGAATTCACCTTTAAAAAATTACTTACAGTAGGCTATATAGATTACCTAGGTTATATTTTAACTGTGTAAAGCTTTTTGAAATCTTACGGCTCAGTTATTTCTGGTTATGTACATTTTCAATGCGCCATAATCATCTAGTTGACTTAAACGCCTAATAAAATGAGATTTCGCGGGATGATTTCAAATTCGGAAATTTTCAGAGACAGGAGAAGACAATAGTCGCACTGTCAGCGTGTTACTGTTAAAAATTTAAATGTTTAACGTCGTTAAATATGGCAGTTATCGCACATTCATTCAGCCATTTTAAGAATATTCAGCCATTGGAACAAGTAGGGGCTCGGAATAAGAGCACCAACGCACACAAACAAATGGTTTTACTACAAATAAAGCCAAACATTCCAATTGAAGTTAAACCATATAACCACAAATTAACTCGGGTTTTACCACACTTCCATAATTTAACGATGGTAGGCTATTTGTAGTAAAAGTGTTGTTATACAAATGGTAAAAATGGGAAAAACATGGCTAATTTTCGTAAGGGTGTTTATCAGTCAAACTCATTTAAAACTGTACATTCATCAGGTATGAAATATGATCAGTAAAAGAAAAATACCGTTCGTGAGAATGCGGCAGGTTAGTGGGGAAATATATTTATTTATTATTCAGAATGCACATACTGAAGGGAAATATATTTATAGTAACCTTTCAGCACGCTGAATATGATTCATGTTAATGCAGAGAATATAACTGTTTTTTGAAAGAAATGCCAGCCCTAAAATGTAGTAACAATCTGCCTTCTCATGAGAAACTGCGCTGGACGCTAACCGGAAGTAGAACACGGAAGTAGTTGTGCAAGTAGACCAGCCCAAACTCGAACTCAGGACACCCATAATGCAAGGCCGTTATATATCAATGGAATGCCCAGGAGCCTATCAAGACAGGCATTCACCCATGTCATGAATATGCATGAGGCGCAATTATCATAATGAGGTCGTGTTGAATAGAGAGCTCTATAATGCAATTCTTACTAGTAAGAATCGCTATTGTAGAGCTCTACAATTACATTATTACTAGTAAGAATGCAATTACACATCTCTACAACTGCATTTTTACTAGTAAGAAATACAGTTAGAGAGCTCTCTAATACAATTCTTACCAGTAACAGCTGAATTAGAGAGCTCTGCAATTGAATTCTTACTTGTAAAAATTCGGTTAGAGAGCTCTCTAATTTAAATTTTACTAGTAAGAATTAAAGTTAGAGAGCTCTTTAATGCAATTTGTACTAGTAACAATTGAATTAGAGAGCCCTCTAATCGAATTAGAGAGCTCTGCAATCGCATTCTTACTAGTGACAATTGAAATAGAGAGCTCTACAATTGAATTCTTACTAGTAAGAATTACAATTAGAGAGCTCTTTAATGCAATTATTACTAGTAACAACTGAATTAGAGAGCTCTTTAATTTAGTTAGAGAGCTCTCTAATTCAGTTTTTACTAGTAAGAATTCTAATTAGAGAGCTCTCTAATTCAATTTTTACTAGTAAGAATTCCATTTAGAGAGCTCTCTGATTCAATTGTTACTAGTAAGAACTGATTTAGAGAGCTCTTTAATTTAATTACAGAGCTCTGCAATTAAACATATCTTTAATGTGTTTTTTTACTAGTACAAATTGAATTAAAGATCTCTGTAATTGCATTTTTACTAGTAAAAATTAAATTAGAGAGCTCTCTATTCGGAATTGTTACTAGTAAAAATGTAATTGAAGAGCTCTCTAATTGAAATTATTACTAGTAAAATTTGATTTAAAGAGCTCTCTAATTATAATTGTTACTAGTAAGAATTGAATTAGAGAGCTCTCTAATTTGCATTGTTACTAGTAAAAATGTAATTATAGAGCTCTCTAATTCAATTATTACTAGTAAAAATGCAATTACGACGAGTAACACTTAGAATATTTTAAGCTAAAATGGCTTGCCATACAAATCCTTAGTTAATGATATCACTCTCACCTGATGGATAGAGTGTGTGGTCAGCAGTTCAATAATCCCTGGTGATGTCCTAACAAGATCAGCCAAGTTCAGTCAACTTGATAGAAGTTTTTTTCAGGTTCAGATAATAGGTTATAAAAATAATCCAGTCTTATTTTAAGAGAGGTTTAAATGAATCACCATTTGAATGGATTTGGTTTAATAGAATGATTACACATAAGAAATCAATTCAAAATAACAGCGAGAAAGTCTTCACCCGAGTTGTGGAGAAGGAGATGATTAACAACTTCCTACATACACACACACATATTACTCTCTGTGAGGAGGGCCCCCAGTTGCCATGCTAATCTTAGGCACAGGATATGTGCCATCTTCATCATATACATTGCATTTTAATAACTATTAGTGGTGAGGGCAGTGGTTTGAAGTCTTATTTCCAAATCATTCACAACAGAATTTAATTCAAGATAAAAAAAAAATCATTCAAAGCAAGTAATTCTCTCAGCAGTTTCACTACGTCCATATTTTTTTCATCAGTTGGAAATAAAATCATTGTCCACCCACGTCTCTTACTTTGCTCATTTAATTACAGAAAGGTGGTTTACAGTAAAACAGATTCATGGCTCGATGACGGTAAGAACCATGTACTCCCGCCACCTGTTCACCGACACACACAATCATGAGGTTTAAATGCCATATGACCTACACCAACTCCTCCCATCCCACACCGCTATCTAGTGGTTAAAAAAAATACATTTAGCTCCTAAACCCCAGCCCCATAATTGTAATATACATTTAAAATTACACCTTATATACACATGAAAGGAGCTATAAAATGTCTTTATAAAAAATTCTGATTTAGCTTCAGTTCTCTGCTTCCAGCAATAGACAAATTTTGGATACAGGCCTATCCAACTGTCCTGTTTTTGTTTTCCGCTGGACGGATCGAACAAATCCACCTTTATCAGGGTAGGTTTTGATTATTCTTCCCAAAAACCAGGAGCCACGAGGAGCTACAGGATCCATGATGGCAACAATGTCTCCCACTGCAAAGCTTCTTTGTGGCCTTATCCATTTCTGTCTCTCTTGTAGTAATGGTAAATATTCCCTTACCCATCGCTTCCAAAACAGATTCGACAAGTACTGTACCTGTCTCCATCTTTTTCTGATGTACAAATCTCTCTCACTAAATAGTCCAGGAACCATAAGAGGTTTTGATTTAAGGAGGAGAATGTGATTAGACATAAGTGCCTCAAGATCATTAATGTCATCAGAGGATTTCGTAATGGGACGGCCGTTAAGAATGGCTTCTATCTCACACCAGAAGAGTCTGGAAGCTTTCATCATCCATAGTTTGCTGTTTGATGATTGAATACAAAACATTTTTTACAAGTCGAATAAGTGAATTATGAGTTTTAATGGCATCTTGACACAGTGTTTCAAAACTCTTGAAATACTTTTGCACACCAGCAACAGTTTCTTTGGTCACCTTTCCAGAAAGAAGATCATTGACCCTTTGTTTAACTTTATCTGCTTTAATAAACTTTGATTTGCATTGCCAAGAGGTGATGAAATGTTCTTTACTCCTCTCATCAGTTGGAAATAAAATCATTGTCCACCCATGTCTCTTACTTTGCCCATTTAATTAAAGAAAGGCGATTTACAGTAAAACAGATTCATGGCTCGATGACGGTAAGAACCATGTACTCCCGCCACCTGTTCACTGACACGCACAATCATGAGGTTTAAATGCCCTATGACCTACACCAACTCTTCCCATCCCACACCGCCATCTAGTGGTTAAAAAAATACATTTAGCTCCTACAGTTTGTTTGCACATTAATAATTACAGACTAGTTCGCCCACCAATAAAAATTCAGTCATTACTCACCCTCATTTTGTTCCAAACCCAAGACCTTCACTCATCTTCAGAACACAAATTAAGATATTTTTGATGAAACCGAAAGCTTTCTGAGCCTGTAGAGACAGCAACACAACTACCATGTTAATGGGCCAGAAAGGTAGCAAGAACATAGTAAAAATAGTCTATGTGGTTTATCTGTTCATTTGTGTCTCCTCATATTTCGCTAGAACTCTATTATCTGCTTCAGTGACCTTGCGATTGTTGTAATGACCTTGGAAAGTGACCAAGGTCCGAAACTTAGAAGGAGCTGGTGAACCCCACATCCTATTGCCATCTCAACACAGCTGTGCCAAATCTGCAGCTTTATTCTGATGAAGCAGCTGACCACCGGGCGCACCTTCACCTGTCTTTGCTGTCCATCATGTCCCTCATTGCTGCAGACTGAACGTGATCATGGATGGGAAAGAACCTGTACAAGACCCTGTGCAGCTCATTTCAACAGCAAGCACTCCTGGCACTTTATTTTCTGCAAGGTCTTAGACAGTGGTGGATGAAGTACACAAATCAAGTACTTGAGTAAAAGTACAGATACATATAATAAAATATTACTCCAGTAAAAGTGCTCCTTTTTCAATTTTACTCGAGTGAAGGTACAAAAGTTTTTTTTATATACTTAAGTAAAAAAAAAAAAAAAGTACTGATAGATTTATTTTGCTATTTTATATAGGCTACTTAATTTAATTTTATATTAGAATTTATTTCATATAATCCTACTGCTCAAAATACCTGGCATTTTCCCAAAATAACTACTATATGGAGTCAAAATACATTTTTGTTGTTGATATGGACTATGTTGACAAGAGTGATGTAGTAATGTTCACTGTGAACCCAGCAAGCAATAGTCATCATTTCACCATCTTGGCCTTTAGCCTTATGCTGGAGCTGGTTTCAGGCAATGAAACTAAGTATGTAAATAATTAAATACATTAGCACGATAATATCATGTATTGGCAATCTCGCAGGCTGCAATGAGACCCAACACTACTATAGCATATTATTTACTCACCCTCCATGCATCCGGAGTTATATTAAAGGGGTCATCGGATGCCCATTTTCCACAAAGTGATATGATTCCGTAGGGTCTTAATGAAAAGTCTATAATATACTTTGGTTAAAGGGGTCATCGGATGCTAAGTTCACTTTTTCATATTGTTTGAACATTAATGTGTGTTGGCACTGTATGTACAAATCTACCTTATAATGCTAAAAATCCATGCAGTGGTTTTTAATTAATCTGTAAAAATAATATCCACTTTTTCAAACCGAGCCGTTCTCAGACATCTGTTGTTGTGGCATCACACCGGTAGAGGCCACTCCTACGGTAGTTGATTGACATGAGCTCTTACCTTAGACCAGCTGTAACAGTCCAGTAACTTTCCTTGTTTCGATGTCGTCAATCTCCGATTGAGCAATTGAGGTGTTGTGTTGCTGGATGTAATAATGAACATAGTGGTCGTCGTTTACTCCCGACATCTGAGCCGCTGAAGATGCAGTGGATTACATTTGTTTGTGAAGGGAATGCACCTCCTGATCTACATATATCTGTCTATGTTCGCCCAAATCATTCATGATCCAGCTTCACTTACAGCAGAAGTGTGTATAAAAGTTTTTTTATGAATCTCTGCAATCGCCTTTCCTTATAACGTGGTAGTTAGGAAGTTTAGCGGCTAAACGCAGCTAAATGCTGCTAAAGTAAACAATATCGTCATTCCACAGAGAGAAGAGAGGGGCGGGTGAGCAGAGCTCATTTGCATTTAAAGAAACAACCCTTTAGAATGAGATGATTTTTGCAGAGCTGATTTTTGACAAGGTAAAAAGGGTGTTGTTTTACAAAACCATTGAGAATTTTTAATCAAAGTATATTAGAGACATTTTTTATTAAGACCCTAAAGAATCATATCAACTTGTGGAAAATTGGCATCCGATGACCCCTTTAAAAATTCTCAATGGTTGTGTAAAACAGCACCCTTTTTACCTTGCCAAAATCAGCTCTGCAAAAATCATCCTATTCTGGTCGAGGCTGCTTTAAATGTTAATGAGCTCTGCTTGCCCTGCCCCTCTCTTCTCTCTGTGGAGTGGTGAGCCAGTTTACTTTAGCCGCATTTAGCCGTTAAACTTGCTAACTAGCATGTTATTAGGAAAGGCCTCCTGTAGTGAATCAATGTGTTTTTATAAAAAAAAATCCATATTTAAAACTTAAGTATCACTTTAATCTAGCTTGCGCTAACAGTTGTACACAGAACTTTATTCTTTGACAAGGGGCATGGCAGTACTGAAACACCGTCTAAGCTGTTCGCCAATTGCAACTTCACAAGTTCACCCGTACATCTAATCTGGTTGAGTAAACAGTAAGCATATTTTGGCGTGCTGTCCTGGGGGAGGGCTCCAAGGATGAAGATGAAGAAAGGATGAAGATAGATTAAGAGTGAGGAGTTGGGGTGGAGGGGGGATGCTCCTCCTGAACTTTGTTATCAAACATCATGCAGTGGGACAGCTAACCAATCACAACACATTAAGTTTTTCAGCCTTCATTAAACCCGGAATTAATCAAGCCATTTGTGCCAGGCTGGGAGAAAGGTATTGTAATAATGTAAATTATGTAAAAAATAATGCGTGTTTTGAACCACCAAGCGTGAAAGCATGTTCTAGTACACCCCCAAAAAATCTGAAAAATATATTGGGAAAAATATATCAGTTCTCAGATTCTTTTCTTAAACTTTCTACTCTCTTTCCTTCCCATCTATACTCTCCACTTCTCCTTTCTGTCTCTTGTAAATCTATACTCTCCACTTCTCCTTTCTGTCTCTTGTAAATCACCATTGACACTATCCTCTTATAACCAGTTGAAGAAAGTACTTACAGTTTGTACTTTGCTCCTGTTTCAGTTCAAAAAGCATATCTGCAATATGGCTAAACATATAATATAGGTTCGGTCAGTAACAATTTGTGTGTGACCACACAGGTCATCATGCTTAAGGAAGCCTTCAAGACATCACTGAATTCAATGATGAACTGCCATTAACTGAAAATTGAGTGTTTACTGTTGTCCTTTTGCATTATTGACACACTAATTTCCTTTTTAATACTGTAAAGCTGCTTTGACACAATCTGTATAAATAAATAAGTGACCTGACTTGACTTTAAATTACTTTTTTTCCCACATCAAGTCTACAATGACAAAGCACAAAACAGGTTTGTAACAACTTTCCAAATTTATTAGAAATAAAAACTGAAATGATTCAATTGCATAAGTATTCATGTTTTTCTGGGACACTTGAAATTTAGCTTAGTGGCATTTATGTATCACTTGTAGATGTTACTACATTTCGACTGAAGTTAAACTGCAGCAAATTCATTTGAATGAGTATGATTTGGAAAGGCACACACCTCTCAAAAAAGGTCTTACAGCTGAAATAGCATATCAGGGCAAAAACCAAGCCCTAAGGTCAAAAGAACTGCCTGTAGAGCTCAGAAACAGGATTGTGTCAAGCCACAGATCTGGGGAAGAGTTCAGAAAAAAAAACTGCTGCATTGAAGGTTTACAGAAGCATGTAGCCTCCGTTATCCATAATAGAAGAAGTTTGAAACAACCAGGACTCTTCCTAGAGCTGGCCTCCTGGCCAAACTGAGCAACTGATGGAGACGGGTTTTGGTTAGACTGGTGACCAAGACGCTGATGGTCACTCTAGAGCTCCATCATTATATATGCAGATGGGAGAAACCTACAGAAGGACAAACATCACTAAAACACTCCACTGATCCAGTCTTTATGGTGGTGTGGCCAAACTCAATCCTCTCCTCTGTGAAGACACATGAAAACAAACTTAGAATTTGCAACAAAGCACCTAAAGAACTCTCAGACTGTGAGAAACAAGATTCTCTGCTCTGATGAACCTCAATTCTGAGCATCATGTTTGAAGGAAACCAAGCACTGCTCATCACCTGTAGAGTAGCATCCCAAAAGTAAAGTGTGCTGGTAGCAGCCTCATGCAGCAGCAGGGACTGAGGAACTCGTCAGAGTAGAAGGAAAGCTCAACACAGCAAAATATTGAGATAGTCTTAATGAAAACCCAGTTCAGAGCATTCAGAACCTCAGACTGGGCAGATGGTTCACCTTGTAACAGGATAATGACCCTAAGCACACAGCAAGAGTGGCTTATAGACAATTCTGTGAATGTCCTTGAGTGGGCCAGCCAGAGCCTGGGATTGAACCCAATCAAAATTTCTGGAGAAACCTGAAAATGTGTGCCAGCCCCCTTCCAACCTGACAGAGCTTGTGAGGTGAAGAGGTGAGGAGAAAAATGGCAGATAATTGCTAAATGCCGATGTGTCGCATCATACCCAAAAAGACTTGAGGCTGTAAAGGTGCTTCAACTAAGTACTGTGTATTACTTATTTCAGTTTTTTTATTTTTAACAAATTTATGAAGTTGTGACAATTCTGTTTGACGCAAGACAGAAACATAAAACGTGAAAAAAAAATGAAGGGGTATGAATGCTTTTGCAATGTAAATGAAAAAAATGAATCTTCATTTTAAAAAATCCTAATTAAATAATTGAATTACCTAGTATTATAGAATAACCTTATTATTATTAATTATAAATGATGCAGAAAAAAAACCTTCATGACTGTGTGTCAAAGTTAATTAGTCAAGAAATATTTCATGATATGTGTGATAATAATAATAGACCTTAAATGTACTGTTTATTTTTATTATATTTAAATATGTAAACATATATAAAAACATACAATACATGAGTTCACTCTACTACATTTATAGGCACATGTGTCTTTGCAGACACTTTTAAATGTCATTGACCCATTTTATTATAATGTTCATTTTATTTCATATGAACAAAGAAATATAAGTGTCCTGTATTCTGCAGTAATCGATTTTGCTATTGCATCTCTTCAAGATATCACAGCCTTTCCACTGTATTATACCCATTTATTCACAGAGTACGTGCTGGGTCTTAACCCTTTCGCGCGTACAATCACACCAGTGTGTAGAGCTGACCCAGTCTAATTGATGTCTACATTTACATCTGGAAGACATATTTTTTTAGAGTGTTTGCTCATCTGCAATACGTCTATTGGACGTTTCCTATCAGAAGTCAAATAGATGTCTATTAGATGTCTTTAAGATGTTTGTGATTTAGAATGTATGTAAAACTGATATCTTACAGACATCTTGCAGACGTGTTGTGTGCAATCTGGGTTATTGCATTATTATTATTATTTTTTTTTTTTACATTTTTACCCAGGTGCTGGGTTCAGTCAATTTATTGGTTTATTTTTGAAAAGTTTTTTTCCTGTAAGTCACGTGCTGGGTCATTTTTCCTGTCAATACAAATGATGAACACCCTCACATACCTACCCAGCGCTGAGTCAGTATGCCAGTGTTGTGTAAACTGTGACAAACCGATTAAAGCTGGATAAATTCGTCAGCGGTCATTCTTTGTGTCCTGAGAGAAAACTTCCCGGGGGGAACTTCCTGAAAGGTTTGTATTACATTGTTTTCCTATCTAATTACTGTAATCTCTCACATTTTTTGTTTAAACGAAAGTCGCATCTAACGTCTGCTTGGAACGCCAACCTTTTACAAACACAGCATTTACGGGATCTACACTCAAAGCGATCGACGCACCGGCGCCACCACGGAAGTTTTACTTCCCACCAAACGAATGCGGGACCTGCAGGGCTGAAACCAGGGGCGTTTCTAGGGTTTGAAAACATCTGGGGCTGGTGACAAAATATCAGGGGCTAGTAGTGGTGGATGGGAGCTCACATCATAATGACGCAAGATTTTGTTAGACACAGGTGGGTGAACCTGGATCCTTCTAGGGAGGTTCCGGGGGGCATGCCCCCCAGGAGAAAATTGGATATATTTTAAAGTTAAATTCATTAATCTGGTGCACTTTAAGAGTTCAGAAATATGAGCTATAAGTTAGCCCATGTTCATTGTGCAAATTGAACAAAGGAAAAAAGGCTGATGACCTGACTCACCCCTCTTCTGATACTCTTAAAACATCGGATCATGAACTCATCGTGTGAGCAAAGTCATATTGTGCTTTCCATTTTAGTTCATTTGACTGATACTTTGCCAAAGCAGTGGCACAAAACAACATTGTTACACAATGAAAAAATAGTAAATATTGCAAATAGCAAACATATCAAAGTATTATCCCAAAATTTTAACTTTATAAAAATATTTTGCGCAAATAAAAGAATACATTTAAAAATATATAGTTGCATGCAAAAATAGGGCCCCATTTCTTTTTTTTTTTCCAAATTCCATTTTTTTTTTCTAAATTCTGTTTTTTTTTTGTTTTGTTTTGTTTTGTTTTGTATTGTTTTTTTTCAGTTTAAATTTTTCTGGACTCCTTTTTAATGGGTAAATGCAATTTTATTAATAAAAAAACATGTCTAATTAATTAAAACAATGAAACTTATACAATTTAACGCCAATTTATCAAAAGTTAAATTATGTTTAGGGCCCTATGAAGTGTTTTATTTTTTCTCCACTTATATTTTTTCATTGTTACCAGATTTGATATATATATATATATATATATATATATGTGTGTGTGTGTGTGTGTGTAGTTTTATTAAGTAATTTTATAAAAAAAAAATAAAATAAAATACTGATGTATATTAATCTAAATAACTGGGTAACTTTTAACCTTACTGGATTTTAACCCAATTCATTTTAACTAATTCCAAGAACTCCTCCCAAGATTTTAGCATTTTCAACGGTGAAGCAATGGAACAGAAGACCTTACTAAAAGCAGTGGATCTGGGTTTCAAACATTTCTACATGTATAACATCAACTACGCAATGCCCTCTGCACCTGTTTGTAGCACACAGTCTTTAATATTTCAGGAGTTCCTTCAACACATTACCTCTTCCTTTGTTTTTAGTGATCAATGAAAACCTTTTATGTTACTGGTCATCAGTAAGTCCAGCAACCAGCAGATTTGTTTTGTTTTGTTTTATTATTATTATTATTACTTGTGTTTATGATTTTTTTTTTTTTTTTTTTTTTTTTTATTGATAAAGGTTTGTATGTTATGTTTGTTTTATTTGTGCACATTTGTGTATGTTTTGATATAAATAACTATGAATTGATACACATTTGTGACTCTGGAGCACAAAACAAGCCATAAGTATCACAGGTATGTTTGTAGCAATAGCCAAAATTACACTGTAAGGGTCAAAATTATAAATTTTTATTTTATGCCAAAAATCATTAGAATATTAAGTAAAGATCATGTTCCATGAAGATAGTTTGTAAATTTCCTACCATAAATATATCAAAACTTAATTTCTGATTAGTAATACGTATTGCTAATAACTTCATTTGGACAACATTAAAGTTGATTTTCTCAATATTTTGATTTTTTTGCACCCTCAGATTTCAGATTTTCAAATAGTTGTTCTATCCTAACAAACCACATATTAATGGAAATAATATATATAACAATATTTGTGTTTTAAATATAATATATTTACACATTCTTGTACACTTCTTTTGTAAGCATTTGCAGTATGAATTTATTGTACTTACTAAAACTGTTTTACATTTCAAAATATATTTGTTAAAAATGTATTATTTGCATATTTACATAAACAAAATATGTACTATATATATATATATATGTGTGTGTGTGTGTGTGTGTGTGTGTAGTTTTATTAAGTAATTTTATAAAAAAAAAATAATAATAATAAAATAAATAAATAAAATACTGATGTACACTACCGTTCAAAAGTTTGGGGTCAGTAAGACTTGTAATAGTCTTTAAAGAAGTCTCTTATGCTCATCAAGGCTGCATTTATTTGATTAAAAATATAGAAAAAAAACAGTAATATTGCAAAATGTTTTTACAATATAAAATAATGTTTTTTATTTTAACATACTTTAAAATAGAATTTATTCCTGTGATGAAAAGCTGAATTTTTATCAGCTGTTACTCCAGTCTTAAGTGTCACATGATCCTTCAGAAATCATTCTAATATGCGGATTTATTATTAGAATGATCAATGTTGGATAATATCAACAGTTGTGCTGCCAAATATTTTTTGGAACCTGTGATTTTTTTTTTTTTCAGGATTCTTTCATGAATAACAAGTTTAAAAAGTACAGTGTTTATTCAAAATATAAATATTTTATAACAATGTAAATTATTTATTATTAACTTTTAATAAACTTTTAATTATTAACTTAATACATCCTTGGTGAATAAAAGTATTAATTTCTTAAAAAAAAAAAAAAAAAGAAACAATAAAAATGTACTGACCCCAAACTTTTGAACGGTAGTGTATATTAATCTAAATAACTGGGTAACTTTTAACCTTACTGGATTTTAACCCAATTCATTGGGTTAAAATAACCCACAGATGGGAAGGTGCTATACCAAACCATAGTTGGGTTACTATTTTTAAACCTTTTTTAGTGAGTACAGTAAAAGTATGGTAACCAGGTTTTTTGTTTGTTTGCTTGTTTGTTTTTGTCGGATTGATTACAATCTGTTTTAATTTATCAGAATTGGGCACAACACTGGCACTTCTTTTTTTCTACTTCAAGCAATGGTTAAAATGAACACTTTTTCAATGTTTATATAGGTCCACACCAAGCGGCAAGCTCCTGTTCTCTCTATGTTGAAACCAACACGGAAGTGACTTAAACTGTCGAAAAACCAATTCATCGACTGCCTCCAAAAGGGAGTCAATCCCATAAACTCCCCATGTTAAAATGCCCAACTTTACAGCAGAAGAAAATATGTTTACAGCCTGGTACAAAAAGTGGTTTTAGTTTATATAGCTAATTTTGCCCTTCATGTCAACTGTGAGGGGGGTGATTTTTTTTTTTTAACTCATCAGTTTAAATTATATTAAGCCTTAAAGTTCTGCATAATTTAGGGTGTGACCACTTGAGTGACAGGTGGATTGCTGCGGCTGTCACCACCTCTTTGCCCATTTTCCATTATCTGGGAGTGACATGCAGTGACGCGATTCCAAGTTGGCGACGGCTGACTCCCATCCACTAAGAGCTTCAAAAATGCACTTCAGAAACTTACGGGTGACGTCACAGACACCACGTCCATATTTTTTTACAGTCTATGGTCCACACTAAAGAGTTTAACACTTTAAATTGTGTTACTTTTTTAACATTTGCATAGAGTTAACACTCTAAGTGTTCAGACACTTCATAACACTATTATAACACTTCATATGAAGGGTTATATAACCCTCATTTACACCATTAGTGTTGAAACTACACTAGGTATGTCAATAACTTAACACCTAGGGAGTTATTTCCATACTTTATATAGTGTTCATACTATGGAAGCCCGTTCCCGTCACTGTTGAGAAAAAAAACAACAACAACAAAAAAAAAAACGGTATGTCATAATTATGAGAAACTTTCGTGTAGTAATGAGATACTTCCTTATAATAATGACTTCCCAGATGTTGATTCAAATGTCGATTTTTGGTTGTAAAGGTCAGTGTTGGTCGTCAATCAAATTTCGATGTTGAATCAATGTTCATTATTAGGTTGGTACATCAGAACGTTATTACGCTGAAAATAAAACTGAAAATTGAAACTTGGTTAGATGAATCAGAGATCTGGGCATGCACTTATTTAACTCTTACAGACTAGAACAGGGTAACTACACACATTTTTATTTATTACTTTATATGGGCCTAATAGTTTGTCTGTCTGTCGTTGCTCAGCCAACACTGATATGTGGACCCCATATGGGTTATACCTGGGCAGCATGGGTTCCATGTGGGCATGGGCTGAAAATAGGCAATTTATGTGGGTTCCATGTGTGTTTCACAATGTGGGTCCCATATAGGTTTGAACATATGGGACCTTTATGGGATCTATGTGGGCAAAATCTTTCACACTTAAAATACATCATTATTGCTTTTTTGGTTAATCGAAATGTATTTGTTTTCTTTTATAAAAATAATAATAATAGACTGATTTAAAATTCATACATTAATAAAGAGAAGTGAACAGTAAGTAATAAAATATGGACAGCACAAATAAATACAATAGCACAAAGATACAAGTGAAGTAAAAAGTTAATTCAGGTTGGTATAACAGCAATATTGGAGTAGTTGTAAAATGTAAATGAACTCTGTCATTAATTACCCTCATGTTGTTCCAAACCAGTAAGACCTGGCGTAAGTAAGGCCACTTCACATACAGCTCACAAAACCAGGCTTGTACTGTGAGTAAGCTACTGTGCAACAATTGCACCAATGTCAGTGTCACCAAAAATATACTGCATGACCAAACATTTCGGTGAAATAAATATATTTTTGAAAAATGTCCAAAAAAACAATGCCCCCTCCACCCCTCAAATAAAAAAAGAAAAAAAAAAAAGAAATCCCCTCTCACAAGAGTCAGAGCTGAAGGGCAAAACACTGAAATCTGCAGCAGCATCTTTCAATTTTCAGTTTTTAATAAAGATCAGTTGTCCTTAAAAAACTCAAAACAAGCTTTAGTAAACTTGTTATTCATATCAAGGTCCCTTCGGGTGTATATAACGTTAAAGATTTTGCTTATCTGGAATTACCCGCCAGTTTTTCAAATTCTTAAACGGCGGGGCATTTTGAAACGCTGAAGGTGGCTGTACACTTTATTGATTATGAATATGAACACAGCATGTTAACGTTAAAATGCAAGGTAGGTGCTTCCCCCCAAAAGTACACAGAATTTGGTCCTCCATTGTCACTGTCTTTTGTAATGGTTTTCTATGGGAAAACGCTCAACCTAACTTGCAATTAAAAAGAATGTATAGGTATATTATGCATGTATAAGTGTATGTGTTAATCTTAATAAAAAGTAATAATAATTGTTATTATCTTTGTCTTCTGATGAGAAATGAAACACACAAGTCACACGGCGGACCAAAACATCACTGTTAACCCTTCCTGCTCAGCTTTCAGATCATTGTCTCAGTGGAACATAGACTGTAATGTCTGAATGAAACTTTTTTTTTTTTGGTTTTAGGTCAAATGGAAAGACTGTGGAGATCTACAGCAGATAAGCATGGCAATTCAGGTGTGGACCTGTTGTTGTTGTTGTTATTAGGGGTTCGAGCAGGTAGTGCTGAAACCCTATTGTAATTGTAAGGATTTTTTTTTTTCTGCCGTAAAACTGATCGTGCAGACCAAACCGTCCTAGTGACTTAAGACTTGGCCAGATGGTAGACCTCAATTTGGGGAGAACCTATCAAAGTCTCAGCCCAATCAGCCTATAGGTGGCGCTACAGTGAACAAAATTGCGAAATCTCTCATAACTCCTAGACCGTTTGTTGTAGACTCAAAAATGGAATCCTTTGGTCAAGATGATAAAAAGCCTAGGAAATCAGATTCGCTCTACGGGGCCCGGTTTTTCCGCCATTTTGAAGTAAATTCAAAACCTACTTTTGCAAACTAGTCCTAGGTTTTTTGCCCGATCGGAACCAAACCAGTGCAGAAATGTCCCCTGGACAGTGAATATTAATATCAAAAAAAAAAAGTTGAACTTTCGACTCATCGTTGCGAAGGGGCCCCAAAAAGTTTGTAAGGTGGGGGGCCATTTTTACTAAAATGGCTATAACTCTTGAACCAAATGAGATATCTTCACCAAATGTGGTACACATGTGTACAATCTCAATCTTTGGTCAAATAAAAACAATTGCACAGCTCTGCCACTTGGTGGCGCTATAAGCCTGAAAAAACTTAAAAATGACTATAACTATGCAATCGTTGGTCCGATCAACCTGAAAATTGGTATGTCTGTCCAATGTGCCATAAGGGTCTATAAGGACATTGGCGTATCTCAAAAAAAATGGCTGCCATTGGCCAATGAAGTTTGAGCACCTATTAGACAAGGTTAACGGAGGCTGATCGGAACGAAACTCACTGGACATGTTCGACTCATGGCCCTAAAGGTCTGTAAGAATTGTGAAAGAAATCGGCCACTAGTTGGCGCTAACGAGTTTTATGGCTCTGTAATCACATGGTGTTTCACACATCCACACAATATGCATATCATTTGATAGATCTCCTCATGATGAACAACTTTGCCTCAAGAACCATTGCTGTCAATCAAATCGTTCATTAATTATTCACAAATATGTTAAAAACCTACTTTTGCAAACTAGTCCTAGGTTTTTCACTCAATCTCGATCAAACCACTGCAGTAATATTCTCTGGACTCTCTAGATCAATAATTATCAAAAAGAAATGTTGAATTTTGTCCTTTGGTTAGCTATAACGGGGTCATTTACAAAGGGGTGTGACCACATATACCCAAAAGCCTATAAAACCTAAACAAAAACTCAAAACTTTACAAAAATTGGTGAGAACATGTGTCAGATGACTCTTAACAAGCATGCAAAGATCGGACCATAGGTGGCGCTATAACAGGTAAAAAGGCTTCAAAAGCACAAGCTGTGTATGGTAAATAGCCACAAATTGCTAAAAACATGCAAATATATTCACACAAACACTAGATCTTCATATCATATGTTAGATCTCCTCATTCCGAACAACTTTGCCTCCAGGACCATTGCTGTCAATCCAACTGTTCTTTAAATATTTGACATTATTTAAAAAAAAACTACTTTTGTAAACTAGTCCTAGGTTTTAAACTCAAAATCCATAAAACCACTGCAGTAACATTCTCTGGACTCTCTAG
This sequence comes from Labeo catla, assembly GCA_012976165.1. Classification (NCBI taxonomy): domain Eukaryota; kingdom Metazoa; phylum Chordata; class Actinopteri; order Cypriniformes; family Cyprinidae; genus Labeo; species Labeo catla. The sequence goes on from VONZ01001532.1 coordinate 60,018, forward strand.
ATAAACAACTATCAAAAAAAAATAAATAAATATTTGCATTTAGTCAGTAAAAACAGCACCACTTAACAAGATCATGATCTACTGTACCCAAAAGTCTATAAATCCTAAAAGAAAACAAAACTTCACAAACCTAAGTTTGTCAAATCACATTTAGTCAAAGTTTAACACTCCATTTATACACATATATTTGACAATAAGATTATGATTACAGTGAAACCTGAAAATGTGTAACGGGACTCTTCTGAAACGTGATAGATCCAAATGCGAGCTTTATTAAACAGATCGTAGTCAAGACAGACAGGGTCAGACACCAGCAAACAGTAATATCCAGGGAAAGGCAAAAGCGTAATCCAATGAACAGGCAGAACGTCAAAATACCAGTGAGCAGTCCAAAGTAGCAAAAGAACAAGGCAATGAAACTATGGCAATGGAAACAAGGCAAAAACTATGACTATGGAACAAAACAATACCGTGGAAATAACAAAACAAGGCAATGAAACAGGGGAAAAACACTTGGTAGAGTCCACACAGGCAAAAACAATACTTCGCAACCTCCTGTTTGGCATGGCCCTCCTTAAATGGCTGCCAAACAGGAAGTTACCAAAGAAGCAGCAGAGGGAGCGGTAACAGTCAGTCCATGAGCAAGGGCTCCCTCTGCTGGCATGGCATTACAAAATGATATATAAAATCAAAAAACAAGACTTGCACTAAACATTTTGTCACCTATCATTTAATACACATCTCTTATGTGCAACAAATTATGTCTGTGTGTGTGAGTCAAGTAATGCTTAATGAACATTGATATAACAGTTTAACTATTTAATTTCTGTGTTTGTGTGTTTGAGAGCGTTTTCTCCATCATGGATGTGTTTTAGTGTGTTAGCCATATATTTTGCGTTGGACTACTATCTTAAATCCACACAACCTTAAAGGCCTTATTTGCTCGAACCCCGGTAATTGCTGCTTGCAGCTATATTTATTATTATTATTATTATTGTTAAATCTGTAATTTAATTAACTTAATTTAAAACTTTCTTTCTTTCTTTTTTTTTTTAATAGTTCTTTGTGAATAATTTTCAGTTTCTGTGTGGTAAGGGTTGAATAAATTAACCAATGCCCATTTAAAACCAAAATCAGTGTAAAACAGCTGCATGAAAAGGTGTCTGTGAAATTTATTGTATGAGAGGAAGCACTTTTAAAGAAATATGCATTATTTAATATAACGACAATCATTGTCATTTCAAGCAGAAGCAAAAGATTATAGTTAAACCCTAGTGCTTTGTTTCATTAACTGGATCTGTATGAATTACCTTTATGCTTTCTACATTAAATTTTTGGACAATCAAAATGTTGGTATACCCACATAAATGCATTTTATGCCTCAATAGATCTTGGACAACTTGGCCAAAAAAAAAAAAAAAAGCCTTCAAAAGTGATCTGCAGAAGAAAGAAAATCATCTTGGAATGTATGCGGGGGTGAGTAAAATAAGATCATTTTCAACTTTGGGAAGGGCTGGTTATTGATTTTGATCTTTTTTAGGCAATTACCAAATTGCCTCCAAACCATTGAGTATCAAAAAATGTATTTATATTTGAAGTATTAAATGTCTTGAATTTATTACTTCAACGTCAGTGAAACAGTAAGCATGCAGAATGCTATATGTGCCCAAATCAAGTGCTGGTTATTGTGGTGAGGCATCAAATAAGAGAAAAATAAAAAAACAGAGACCAGTATTGAAGTCAAGGTATCGTTATTTATATTGAACATTTTTGAATGTTTACATTAATTTTGGGGTTAACTGGGACCATGAAAACATGTCATTTGGGCCTAGAATTAAAAATAATTGGGTCTGTCATTCAGAAACATGGCTTTTCATATTACTGCTATTGTAATGACACACATCTCCTCTTCATTCCAGCTGGATTTTGAATGACCATCAACTCAACCTTGCCAAGACAGAACTGTTCATGTTTTCAGCCAGCCCAACCTTTGTGTTACAGTGGACACATATGAACTTCACTGATCACATTGCAGTGGCCCGATCCTGCAGATTTGCCCTTTGGGGCATGCAACAGAACTCCTTGTCCAACCTCTTGTTCTCTCTAGACGGGACTACTGTACTGCTCTCTTAGCAGACCTTCCAGCATGTCTTACCAAGCCTCTGCAACTAATCCAGCATTTGCCACTGAGAGTGGTCTTTAATGAGCTGAAGAGAGTGCACGTCACACAAATCATCACTTTGAGGTACAAGGAGCATAGACCTTTACTTTGACTGTTTGTTGCTGTTGTAATAAACTGCCTAACTCTGCCCATTTTCAAGAAATGGCAAAAAAAGCTTTTTTTTTTTCATGAACACCTGACCAATTAAAGGAATAGTTCACCAAAAAAAAAAATCAAAATGAGCTAACGATTTACTCACCCTCAGTCCATTGTTTATATGGCTTTCTTCTTTCAGACGAACACAATCGGAGTTACATCAATAAACTTCCTGGCTCTTCCAGGCTTTATAATGGCAGTGAATGGCTGCGATGAGTTTGAAGCTCAAAAAAGTGCATCCATCCATCATAAACTCAACATAGCTCCGGTGGGTTAATAAAGGCCTTATGAAGTGAAGCATATTTTACACTTTTTAAAGTAAAATAAGTAACGTTCAGGTCAAACAGCTATAAAAAGTCAACTTAAGCATAACTTCCGAGATGTAGGATGTAGCTTAGTATGTCATGTTGTAGCATTTTCCTGGGAGCTAGTTTTTTTTTTTACTTTATAAAGTGTAAAATATGCTTTGCTTCAGAAGGCCTTTAGGAACCCCTGGAACTATGTAGAGTACGTTTATGAAGAATGGATGCACTTTTTTGAGCTTCAAACTCTTGGCAGCTATTCAATGTCATTACAAAGCTTGGAAGAGGGTGTTTACTGATATAACTCTGATTGTGTTCTTTTGAAAGAAGAAAGTCATATACACAGAGGCTGGCTTGAGGGTGAGTAAATCATGGGGTCATTTTTATTTTTGGGTGAACTATCCCTTTAATACTAACTCTTTCTGTTTATTAAAAAAAACTGCTATGTCTACTGTGTTAGACTAACTGGGACTTTGTATGTATGGAGTATATAGTATGTTACTTTGGGTAAAATGTCCTTGTATACAGCAATTGCCTTTTAACATAGGTATTTTTGCATGTTATAAATTACGTACTATTTTTTATTTTATTTCTAAGTACTATGCTCTTTTCTCTACTGTCCAAACATTTTAAACTGTAATATTTCTGGAAAATGAATGATTAAAATGTAAATCTACAGACACTGTCTTTGCATTATGAATTTACTACATTTTTATGCAACATTTCTTATTGTAGTAGTTCATAATATCTGTATTTTAACCAAATAAAAAAAAAATATATATATATATATATATATATATATATATCCAGGTAGACATAAAATAACTTCTAAATACCTTTTAATTTTTCTGTAAAAAGAAGGAATAATCCTTTAAAAAAATATGTGCTTACTGCATTTTCATAAATTATTTATTAGTTATTGTACATGGAAAAACTGTAGTTTAAAAGTAAATTACTGTAGCTGGACAGAGCAGTTCTATAAATAAAAAACTAATTAAAACCTTAAATTTATGGCAATTAACCTGAAAGTTGGTTGTTTTTCTATGTAATTTGACTTTTTTTTTTTTTTTTTACATAGTTTAAAAACAAATTGTCAATGATAATTTGTGTAATTTAATGAGTTATGACCGTAAAGTCTATTCTGTATTTTTACAGTTTTTGCTTGTAATTTTGTGAAATGGTTCTATTCTGTAATTTAACGGAATATGTCTGGAATCCCTGCTGCCAGTCTTTTATACCATTTTTTTACAGGATTTTTTTTTTTACAGTGTGTTTTATCTGTTCAGTTTTGTCCCTTTACTTTTTGCCAAAAGTCTATGACCTTTTCTGGTGACCCTGCAATTGCTGTAATGAGTTTGGAAAGGATTTGACTTTCAGGATTATTCATATAGGTCTGAAACTGAGAAGGATCTGGAGGGTCAAAGGGTTTTACGCCCAACCGTTTCAGACAAGTGCCCACATACGCATCCTCTATGTTAAAGGGCTTAATGGCTTCAGAAACCTCAACTATTTTAGGGGGAAGATCATTGGAGAAAACATATCCCATTCCAAGCACATATGTAGGGTATCTCTGTTCAGGGTACAGCTCCTCTGGGACGTACCATTTTGAGTTTGTGTCTCTGATGACGGGCTGGTTCCACATCAAATATCCCGTGATGTAGTTCTCTCTGGGGGTGTTGGGAGCCAGTAGGAGGCTCATCAAATTCTCCACGTTTATGTACATGTCAGAATCGACCTTCATACTATAATTCGCTTGAGGGCAACGAGTGGCCAACCAGTCAAAGATCACCATTGTCTTTATGGTCAAGTTGAAGTACGAGTCCACAAAGTTGCTCTGCAGTAAATCTCTGTGTTGTCGACTCTCTTCCTCCAGCTGCTGTTGAGCTTCTGGTCCTCCAGTTAAACCCACCATAAACAGAGTCAGCACTGTTTTTCCCTGGACTGAGCTTTCATTCCCCCATGTGCTCCGGATGGCGTTACGAGCATCAACCTGATGGGGGGCCACAGGAACCATAAAGACCAGGAACGGATTCTGCTTACATTTATCAGGTTTGTCTAAAATGAAATGATAGTTCCTCGGATAAGCTACATATCTGTGAATTGAAATGTGTTGTGTTTTGCCCTCAGACAGCACATTATATAATTTAGTTTGATTGACAATGTTATACCAGGTGAGAGACTGCGTGACTCGCATGAGAGATAAATCGTAAAAGTAAACATAAATAGACAATAATACTGTCAATGTGACCAGCACAACAAATCCTGGTTTAATGTGACCCATAAAAACTTTTCTTCGAGCTGAACAGCACCTGGGGAAAAAAGAAAAACAGAAAGGTTAAACAACTACATAATCTGACTTGAACTTGTTTTTCCCTTAATGAGAATATGTATCAGAGGCGTTGCCTCCAAGGAGAAACAAAAATCGTAGTACAAAAATATAAAAAGTGCTAATATTATCATAATATTAATATCACAATATCATAATCATAATATAATATTAAAAAGTGTATATTTCAGTTGTTTTTCTAAAGAAACATACGTCTTGCAGATGTAAATGCAGACATCAAATAGACGTCTCCGACATACACGTGTGCTATCAGGGTTTTCAAGAGGTACACTTTTGTACCTTATTTCCCTGATAGCACACGTACATCTCAGAGACGTCTATGACATCTGCATATACATCAGCAAGATGTATTTTGCTCATCTGCAATGCATCTATCGGACGTTTCCTATCAGATGTCAAATAGTCGTCTATTAGATGTCTTTAAGGTAATTTAGAATGTAGATAAAACTGACATCTCACAGACGTCTGCCAGATGTTTGTACACAGCAGATGCTTTCCAGATCAGGTGATCTTTAACAGACATCTTGCAGACGTACGTGTGCTATCTGGGTTATTTTTCCCTAGGGGGTTTTAGTATTTTTAAAATATTAGTACTTTATATTAATACTTTAAAAATACATATTGTAAACTGTAAATATTAGTACCTTTCATAAAGGTGCCACCCCAGTAAAATATTTTGTATCTTTTATTTTTCTGCTAGTGTAGCTCATGGTGGAAAGTTACTTTTAAAAGTAATGCATTACAATATTGTTACTCCATGAACTCTAAAAACTGCTGGGTTAAATACAACCCAGTGCTGGGTAAAATATGGACAAACCCAGCGATTGGGTTGTTTTGACATAACATTTCACCTAACCACTGGGTCAAAACACCCCAATCACTGGGTTTTTCCATATTTTACCCAGTGCTGGGTTGTTTTTAACCCAGCGGTTTTTGGAGTGTAACTAACTGCATTACTTTTTATGGAAAGTAATGCATTACGTTCACTCAAAAAAAAAAATGGCAGGTTATTTTTTTTAACCCAAATGCTGGGTTCAGCCTTTTGGGTCATTTCCCTGATAGCACACACACATCTGGGAGACGTCTAATTGATGTCTACATTTACATCTGGAAGACATAATTTTAGAGTGTTTGCTCATCTGCAATACGTCTATTGGACGTAGATGTCTTTAAGATGTTTGTGATTTAGGGTGTTTTCACACCTGCCTCATTTAGTTCGGTTGAATTTTCCCTCTTGGTGCGGTTCGTTTGGGCAGGTGTGAATGTAGCAATCGCACTCGAGTGCGTACCAAAAGCGGATCAAAGAAGCGTAGCAAGACCTCCTTGAAGAGGTGGTCTCGGTACACTTTCAAACGAACACTGGAGCGGTTCGGTTGTACTGAGAAAGCAATCCGATCCAATGGACCAACGAACCAGGCTTTATCACACTGTATAATGGGTAATTACAGTTCCATGAACAGCAGTAGCTTTGTTGTTTTGCTAATACCGCTTAAAATGAACCCGCGTCAGTCTGCGTCATTCAAAATCAAAGAGCTCCTTTTCATTTTATATGAGGACAGTTTACTCGCGCGTGACTTGTATTAACACATTTGGGTCCTTTAGAAACTTTGCTGTGTGAAAGCGAACCGTACCATGAATAAAAAGCAACATTGTAATAATTTTAACCCCTGTTTTGGAACAAAGCAATCGATCCACAGGTGTGAAAGCACCCTTAGAATGTATATAAAACTGATATCTTACAGACATCTTGCAGACGTATTGTGTGCAATCTGGGTTATTGCGTTATTTTATTTTTTTTTACATTTTTACCCAGGTGCTGGGTAGTTTTTCTGTACTCTGACAATGCTGGGTTATTTATTAATTATTATTATTTTTTTTTTTTTTACCCAAATTCTGGGTTCAGTCTGGTGGGTCAATTTATTGGGTTATTTTGAAAACATTCTGTAAGTCACCTGCTGGGTCATTTTTCCTGTCAATACAAATGATAAACACCCTCACATACCTACCCAGTGCTGGGTCAGTATGCCAGTGTTGTGTAAACGGTGACAAACCGATTAAAGCTGGATACATTTGTCAGCGGTTATTTTGTGTGTCCTGAGAGAAAACTTCCCGGGGGGAACTTACTAAAAGTTTTGTATTACATTGTATTCCTATCTAGTTACTGTAATCTCTCACATTTTTTTTGTTTAAATGTAAGTCGCAGCTAACGTTTGCTTGGAACGCCAACCTTTTACAAACAGCATTTACCGGATCTACACTCGATCGACGCGCCGGCGCCACCACGGAAGTTTCACCTCCCGCCAAACGAATGCGGGACCAGAGCTGAAACACGACGCGACCACGCTGTTACAAAGTTACCGTGCATTCCACTGAATACAGTAGGAGCGCTACTGAACTAGTGCGACATTGTTCCAGCTGCGGTAGGGTTGAAACTTGACGCCACGAGGTAAAGCTGTTTTTGATTTAGCTTTTCAAACATGAAGATAAGTCATTAATACAAGTAATTTAATGAATTGGAACACCCTACGACTTCCCACAGACTCCTATTGGCTTTTCTTGCTGCTTCTGTCACGTCCTAACAGGCCTGGACTGACCATAGGGCATACCGGGCAATGCCCGCCGGGCCGACGCACATTTTTGGGCTGGGGCTGTCAGTCATAATTTAATGTTTTTTAAAAAGTTTATTAGGCCAATTTATTTATTACCGCAACGGTAGAGTATCTGAGACAAGAATCGCGGCCCATTGGTTGACTTTCTTAAAGGACATTGAGCTAGTACAATGAAATCTCGGGCCACGCCCTGCCTCCCTCCTGGCCAGTCCTCAGCTCCACTTGACAAAATCTGCTATTTAGTCCGGTAAGAAGTAAGTTGCAAATGTTGTCGAAATGTTGGCAGAGTGAAGGGAGGGACATTTATGTAGGGAAGACAGAGGGATTTTTTGTGGTGTGTGTGTGTGTGTGTGTCACTCGTGCATTTGAGTGTTTGTCGACAACCTGCACCACTAGCCTACCTAGCTGCTACTCGCAAATGAACCGTCTGCCAATTAGGCTACATTGCCATCCACATTAAATTAACGAGTGGTCTTACGTCTGTATAATAACAATAATAATTAAGAATCATTTTTTACCAAGGTTATTCGCTTCCATGCAGGTTACTGTGGTTTAATGTTTGAAACAAAACAGTGAGCGCATATATCCTTTGATGTGTCATATATATGCCTCAGCATATTGTTTAAATAATCATGGTGGGCCGCTATGGGCAAAAATGCCAGGGCCGTTTTTTGGTCCCAGTCCAGCCCTGCGTCCTAAAGCCTTTACTGAATGTTTTTAAAGGTTTTCTGATTGATAAAATACTGTGTATGAACTGTTCTTGTCTTATATAAAACATATTTTAGAGTGCAGTTTTATTATTTAAAATGCAAAACCTTCAATAGGTTGACTGACCCAGCACATGCGTTCTGTCCAAATAACCCAGAAATGGTTTTCAACCCAGCATTTTTAGAGTGTACTGTTGTGTTACTTTTTGTCATCTGGGTTGTGTTTGCTTATTTATTTCCTAATAACAAAAATCCCAAAAGTTATATTTTTGGCAAATGTGTAAGGACCCTCTCACACCAAAAATGAAATTAATAAGCCTAAAGCCGCGGTCATGCCAGACTTTGATCGAATTCGATTTTGAGCGCGATTTTGGCGTAGCTTGTCAGTGATGTACGGCTCTGTGTATTACTTGCCGCTCCAGCTGAACGCACGTGGTGGAGCTTTACTACTAATCAAAGTACCGGTTTCATTGACTAAACGCGCCTCACGACATCGTGCGATTAATTGTTGCAGCCCTATTCTTTAGTATTGTTGATTTATAAACTCTATATAAACTAAATGTAGATTACATGCATTAAATACATTTACAATTAAAACAACTTATGAATGTATAACTGCATATGACAAAAAGTGATTAAAATAATGTGGATCTCTTTAAGATATGCTGGCCTGAAGGCAACACTGCCCACTGCGCAATGTGACGTCGTACTGACGTCTTTTCCATGTCATTTTTGGACGTCCAATTTCCGTCCATTGATGGGGTTGTTTTGTAAAAACATATGGGCTACCAAATAAATAAATAGTAATACAGATAATAAATCTTGTTTGTTTATAAATAATCTGTATTCATATATATAATCATGTTGATAGGCTCTATTTTGTAAAACACATTTACTGCAACTGCCATAGACGTCCAAATGACGTCCAAGTTGGGTAATGGATAGACGTCCAAATAGTGGACCTAGTTTGGACGTCGAATAGATGTCCATAATTGGTCATGGACCGACGGACCCAATATAGACATGATCTGCACGTCTATCCGACATCCAATGTTTAGTGGGTGTATACAGCATCAGCACTAGATCCTCGTTTTAAGGCCCTTCCCTTCTTGTCTGAAGAGGACCGTGACAACACATTTTTAAGGCTGATGAGGGACATTGTTTGTCTGGAGCAAATGAAAACACTTAATGTAAGTTGTACCAGTGTTGAGACAAATTAGTGTTTTTGGTTCATTTTGATATTTTCTTTGTGATAATTTATTATTATAATAATTATATTTTACATGTAACTTTTTAATTGTTTTATCTTTACGCAGCAAGGAACTGATGGTGGAGTTCCTGATGGAGTCACTGTTCCTGTTCAACAGAATGATGTGAGAGATGCAGAAGCTCCCACATCCCCCAAGAAGCCAAAGACATCTGCTCTGATGGATCTCCTTGAACCAGTGTACAAAGAAGAAGCCTCAGCATCAAAGAAAACTGTGACTGAAATGGTAAAAGAGGAAGTGGCAAGGTACAGGGAAGTCAAACCTGATCTACTCTCTGAAAATCCACTAATCTGATGGAAGATGCATGCAGAAGAGTATCCTCGTCTAGCACAACAAGCAAAGCGGTATCTCTGTGTGCCCGGAACTAGTGTTCCTGCTGAGAGAGTTTTCTCAACCGCTGGTGATCTAATCACAGCGCAAAGGAGCTGCCTTAGATCAGAACATGTTGATCAGCTGCTTTTTTTGCAGAAAAATCTGGTGATCAAAAATGATTAGGCTGTAGTTAAGAACTGTTAGTTTTATGGACAGTTAGAATGTTTTGTATACGCAGACAAGGGCTTTATGATGGGCCTGTTTTGAACGTTTTGAATTTAGAAAAATGTTTTATTTCTTAAACATGTTTGAAGTTCTTAATAGATTTCACTGTTGCACATTTACAGTCTTTTTATTTTTTTACAGTAATGTGCATTTTGCAGTTTGTTTACATGGTGTACAATGGATGCACATATTTATGACTTCTTGTTACAGTGTTCATTTAAAATAAAAGTTGTTTAAAATAAACAACTGTGTGCACCCTATTATTAATGTAGATGTGTATTTCAGTAATAAACTTAAGTAGGAGAGTTTCAGTTACCAGCATTTATATCAAAATATGGATCCCATGTCTGCAAAACTAACATTTTAAATGAAATATTGATAGCTGACTGATATCGAATCGAATCGAATCGAAACCATAAAAATAAGAATCGAATCGAATTGCCGAATTGGTCACAATACCCAGCCCTACCAAATACTGCTCATATAATCAGGCCATGCTGACTTTACAGAAATTACTGCAATACAGTGATGAGACACTTGCACACGTGCTGATTTTGTTTGGACTCTGAATGACTAATTTTGATGAGGTAATATTACTTAACTGTTATTACTTAACTGCTAAATGATATCTTATTTTCGTAAGAAAACAGAAACTGCATAAGAGGTAACATCCTTTAAATTTTTTATCATATACGTCTGTAAGATTATATTGCACTCTCTGCCAGATATTACTGTGAGTCTTCCTGTTTGTGTCCGCTCTCCCTCCTGTCTACTGTATTCTCCCTCCCTATACCTTTTTGTTTTATGTAGCGTGAATAACCGGATGCCACTGGAAAAAAAAAGCTATCGTTCTCTCAGAATTGTGTTACTTCTATATGGCACATCTTTTGTTTTGTATGACGCACATATGTAACACCACCCCCGACAATGGATCTATATAATCTAATGTGAGACAATAAAATTGGAAGAAGATTGTGAACATACAATTGGCTTCATGTTCATAATTCTTTCCACGGGCTCATGCAAGGACTGAGAATAGTCGGACGGCATCGAAAGATAAAGAGCTATGATATTTATTAACAAATGGGGGCTCGTCTTTCCGGGAATTTCTACAGACAGGTGAGAAATACTCTTTAAAGAATTATTGTAGCTGTCTGTTAAGACATTGATCATATTTTCGTGCCGTGAATTTACACTCTGCCGTATTTAGCAGAGTGGGTTATCCTCGTCTTCTGAAAGATATAAGGGAAGAACATCGTTTCGCGGCCGATTGTTAACCTGCAGTTTATCCACACGATTTCTATGTGGGTTGGAGAATGGATGTTTTGTCAAAGATACATTTTTCATTACCCATTCGTAAAATAAAAGCGAATGGACGCTTCGTGAAAAGTTATCTTTGTTACGTGTTCTCACATCGACATATTCTCAGTCCTTCCAAGATTAAATTATTTTTAAATGACTTGAGAAAGTTGGTATTGTGAAGTCCTTGCAAGGCACTAAAACAAATAAATTGCTAAACTGCAATTCTTCTAATTGTCTATGTCACTTGATCTGGACATGATGGATGAAACAGCAGAGTAGTATGTTTCAGCAATTTGTTTAGTACAAATTCAACTAATGGCAATTTGCAATTATAAATTCACTTAGTGACGTTTTGAAATGAATCTGCTCTTGCTTTTTGTCTTTGCTGACGTGTTAGATCAAGTATGCTGCTTTTTTAAAAAGCATTGTCAGTCACCAACAAAGTATGAGGCGCCTATGAGGCGCCACGTGGGATTTAAATCAAAGATCGCTTATCAATACATACATAAAACGCGTGCATATACACCTAGAAATTACTTGCATATACATTTATACTGTTGGATGTTCTAAATATATATATTTGAAATACACGTGCACACTAATATGAAATCCATACCAATACATCTTATGTTAGTAATGAATACATATACACTTGTGAATAACTTGTATATACATATAAACTTAACGCATGCATACGCTAATAGACACTCGCTTATACGTATAAACTTGAGCCATGCATATACACCTACAACAACACGCACATATACATATAAACTCGCTGCATGCAGACACACCTGTACATACTCGCATATACATATAAACTTGATCCATGCATATACACCTAAAAACACTCGCACATACATATAAACTCGTTGCGCGCATATACACCCATAAAACACTCACGCAAACATACAAAATAAATTTCAGGTTGTAGGTGTATATGCATGGCTCAAGTTTATACGTATAAGCGAGTGTCTATTAGCGTATGCATGCGTTAAGTTTATATGTATATACAAGTTATTCACAAGTTTATATGTATTCATTACTAATAAAAGATGTATCGGTATGGATTCCATATTAGTGTGCACGTGTATTTCATATATATATATATATATATATATATTTTGAACATCCAATAGTATATATGTATACGCAAGTAATTTCTAGGTGTATATGCACGTGTTTTATGTATGTATTGATAAGCGAAGTTTGATTTAAATCCTACGTGGCGCCTCATAAAAAAGCCAACATTATGATACAATGCTGTTGATTAGATGGATCACAATGAGCAGAAATGTACAACTGTAATAAGAGGATTTGGCTGAAATGATTTCAGAACATTTGAGTTACGCATTGGCAAGGGAATATTTTTTATGAAAAGTGGGAGCCACAACAGAATTATATTGATAAATTAATAAACAATATAATGTTACATACAGGACTTCAAAGATATAGCTTGTATTATCTTTAGATGTATGGAGTCTGTGTCCGTTATTCCTGGGGACAGCTTAAAATGTGATAAACTGCAGATAAACTGCAGTTTATGTTAACTAAAATAACTTCTGCATTGTGATCAATGAGAACAAGATTGAGTGACTACTCTACACATTCAGCTAATAATGACAAGAAAAGAAAAAAAACCTGGATTTTTTTTTTCTTGACTTTGGATGTTACATTCGGTAGACTTTACTAGATTTCAGTCTATAGTTATATTCCAATGCATTGTGCTGATGTATTTATAAGGATTGTAAGTATGATATGCTCAGATCAATCAGAATAGGTTACTGCTCTTTTCTGCATTATGCCAAGAAGGAATTGCTTGCTCTTTTCCTGCAAAGAAGAACTTGTTTTATTAAAATAAAATAAAGATCTGCTATATATGTTATTAACTGGATGAGATTCCTTAAATTTTGGACAGTTGCACAGAATGACTGACCATAGCACAGATTGCTTATATGCAGTTGTGGTCAAAGTTTACAATGTGGTTCTCTTGAGTGTTCATTTATAGAAGAAACAGACGACTGCTGGGACAGCTGCCAATGGGCGATTCAACAAGAAATCAGGAAACAGGAAAAGCTGAGAGGAATTCAATACTTCTGGGATGGGCTAGAACAGTGGTTCTCAACCATTTTTGGGCCAGCGCCCCCCTACCTATTATCCAGGTCCCTCACCGCCCCCATCAAATAAAACAGTCTAATTGTCCACACTTAATATTAAAGTTGATTATTAATTTGTGTTTATAATGAGGACTGTTATTATATTTACAGTAATTCAAATGTATGGGTCATTACGATTTTAAAGAAATTACTTAAATTCAAGGATGCATTGAATGGACCAAAAAAGAAGTAATTTTTACAGTAAATTATTATAAAATAAGTATAATAACATTCATTTACAGAGTTTTTAAGCATGTTAGCTACAGCTTCAGTGTTGTTGAGATGCTGATATAGCTTGTTGCTACATACAACATACAACATACAACATATCCACAGAGACATTTTTACAGAAGAGATTTTAGTTTGTTCTTCCATTCCTGGAACTCTTGAACACCATTTTATTGCTGTTATAGGTTTGGATGTTTTCAGTTAGCTTTCAGTGAAAATTAATAATATTTATCCCTTAGTTTTAGAAAAATACCATGTTTTTTGAGAATATATTGAGTTCCCTTTTTTCTGACATAGTGGACATGTTTTTTTGTTTTTTTTTTTGGTGGGTAAATAGCCTACCACATTTACACATGCAAATGGAAGAAATGTAAACCACACTTTACTATATTTCATAAACTGTGTGAGAATATTTAAAAGTTTGCTTACAAATACTTTAAATAAAACTAAGTACAACTGTAATTCTAGAAAAGTTGTGACGTTTTATAAAATGATAAAATCTGTGATTTGTTAATTTTATTTTGGGGTTGTAGAAAGATGGGGACATTTTTATTTATTTATTTATTTATTTATTTATTTATTTATTTATTTATTTTCAAATTTAACAGCCCAGGGGTGCGTTTCCCAAAATCATCGTAAGCTAACTACCCAGCAAGCAATAGCCGTCAGTTCACCGTCTCGGTCAACTATAGACCCGATATAGTCCGGCTATGTGTGACCCCCTTCTAGCCCAAAAACCTTGAATTTGGATACATGTCATTGTTTTGGCAAAATAACTTGAGAGATGTACGATATTCCATCACGTAAGCAAAGTGAACAGCATTTACAATGTGTTTGCTTTAATTTCTTTGACATGTTCTATTCGTAGCCTGTTTGTAGCCAAGATTGAGCTCGTAGTCAGACCGGATATTTGTAGTCCACTCATAGTCATAGTCTGATTCATTGTAGTTTTTGGCCAGGCAGCGCATGAGATGGTTGATATACCATCATGTTTGCAGTGTCAATAATATCTACTAAGATGTCAGTGTCATTTCATGACATGGTCTATATGTAGCCACGTTTTAGCGCTGAGCTGGATGGGCTATGTGCAGTCTGCTTTTAGACCAACCGGCGAAATCAATGTAATCAGTGTCTAATTTTAACAGCTTGGCTATAGCCCAGTATAAGACCAGCAATGAGCATGGCCAAAATAGTCTTAAAATTTTTATATTTTATTTCACTATTTAATTTAAATGTTTCAAAAGTTTAATTGCATTTAATAATATGATGTCATGCATTCCACAGGCTGTTAAGTGAAACATTCATACACATTATACAACATAATTTGACTGTCTTTGAATTTTTATTTATAAATTCTTTCATTTACAAATTATTTGCAATAACAATTCCCAACCGCTAGATGGCAATTGTAGCCCTACTAAGACGTGACTACTGGCAACGCGAGACTTGAAAGTTAGTAGAGATCACTGCTGCAAGATCCCGCGATAATTCCGCCGTTTTGAATTTTGTTTTTACACTAGAGGGTGACACGGGAGTGGATTTTCAAACCTCTCCCGTCCCATTCCCACAAAAAAAAAAAAAATCCCATCCCATCCCAATCCCCCGAAAAAACTGGGAGAAAATCCCGTCCGTCCCAATCCGGAAGAATGACTCCCATTCCCTCCCACTCCATTATGTTTTTGTGGAATCTGCCAGTTACAGTAAAAGAATACAGTATAGATCACAATATGCCAATTTTTTTTTACATTAGTTGAATAAAATGAAAAATGTGGGTTTTTAATATTATTGAACCGAAAACCATCTGCACGGTGTGCATTGCACACACTAAATTTCATGTAAATTATTCATGCAAACCACACGTTTCCTATTTGAATTATCCATTTGAAAGTAGACATTTCACTCTATAGATATATTTTTCTTGTCTCTAAAGCAAGTATACTGGAGTTTAGTGAAAGCTCAAGTTCACAGGAGACGAAGCGAGCGTCCTTTTTGCTTTTAGTTTACAAAGCAAAATAATACAAATAAACGTTGAGTCTTTACAGATTCGAAGATGCCTATCACTCTTATCGTATGACCAAAAATGACATTTAAGAGTAAAGTGACGCACGCCCGGCCATGTCACAGTTACCGGCTACTATTCGGCTTCCACTCCGCTGACACTTAAATAGAATTCAACTAGAATTAAGTTCAAAATTACAACATATCGTTTATAGTTTATTTACTAAAAGGTATATTTGTGTATAAAGTTGGGTTCATAAGCGTTCTGATTCCCGGTCCATCCCTCCCGCTGACATTTTTTTCCTATCCCGTCCCAATCCCGTAATTATTAGTGATTTTGTTTCCCATCCGGGATTCCCGAAAAATGTCAGCCTTCTAACGGAGACAACACTAGTTTACCTTGGAAATCAACGACAAACAACAAACGATAAAAGGACTTTCCTGCTTGGTCTTGGTAAGTATATTGTCATTGTTTATCTGTACTTTATTTGTCATCATGTGTAGGAACCCTGACATTTTAGTGAAGGGAGCAGATCATAGATGATAGTGATCCCTATGGACTAGACCCACGAACAGCATGTGATCAGAGTTAATTGCAGAATTTAATAGATAATAAAGTGAAAGTTTATTTGTATGTGTTTACAAACTCACGCGATTTTAAAACAGCAAAACAGCAAACAACAGAAAAAGCTTTGATTAATCTATATTAATTTATACAGTGAAAACACATTCAGAAGGAATTGGACAAATTGAGGGAGGAGTTTCTACATCTGGAAAAGCTGTTTGGATAAAAGAGGGAGATCTACGCAATGGTGTAAAAACAAACAAACAAGACAAACAAAAAATAAAAATCTCTCCAAACAATATTTCCTCACTAGAGCTCTCATCTTTGACAAATTCAGTCATTTATTTTAACTACTATTATATTGAATTTATGACTGAACAATGCTTTACATACATAAGCATGAGCTAATTGAATAGAGTGTCTTTGTTACTGTACAAATTAAATAAGAATTAGTTTGGAACTTCCAAATTGATACTAAAGCTCAAAAAATACAAATTATTTCAAATTGCAATATAAAATGTTCAATTATAAAAGTTTGCACCAATATTAAAATAGAGCAAATAGCTCAGATGTGCAATGCAGCATTAAAACCAAACCGATACAATCAGAAACATAATGTAATTAAAACAAAGGGATGAATTTATTATTCCATGTACATTTAAGGTTAATGTGGTATTACAGGGACTTTTAGTTACATCACTGTGTTATGAAATTAGTTATTATGAGACAGTTTGGACACTTTTACACTGACGCATATAATACCACCTGCCCTGACATTGGCATGTGACAAAGTGTCAAAGTTGTGCAGGATGAATGAAGAAACCTCAAAACAGTGCTAGAAGGATGCTGGAAAGGTAAAGTCTTCA
Organism: Labeo catla; assembly: GCA_012976165.1. Classification (NCBI taxonomy): domain Eukaryota; kingdom Metazoa; phylum Chordata; class Actinopteri; order Cypriniformes; family Cyprinidae; genus Labeo; species Labeo catla. Next base: position 77,220 of record VONZ01001532.1, read on the forward strand.
AAGTGTGCCATATTAATCAAACATTGTGGTGTCAATACTTAATAAGTTACAGCAAAATCAAAATGTAAAAAATAATTCCTTTTACTGGTCGTTTTAAAATGTCAGTGACTTTGTCCGCAATTGTTAACCACCTCAACATTTTATACAAGAAAAAAAACAATAATTAATAATTTCCTTTGAGTTCACTGTTGGTTGTTTTATTTGTTAAATAAGTAAAACCAACAAATTGATTAATCTTTTAAAGATCTAATCAATACTTTTAAAGATCTAATTAATCTATTTTTTTTTTTTTTTTTTAATCATTATCTGCAATGTTTTAATGTTAAGTGTGATAACAATGCTCTTGATTTGTACTATTTATTTCTTTTAAATATCATGGTATTTAATATATATATATATATATATATATATATATATATATAAAATATTATTATTATTATTATTATTATTATCTTAAGTTGTTAAATTCCATGTTTTTATCATAATATTTATATTTGAGTGTAATGCGTTTATATTTTATTTTGTCATTAATTCTTTTGAATTTTTATAATTTTGTATTTTCTTAAGTTGTTAATGTTGTTTTTCTTAATAAAAGCTGTATATGTAGTTTGTTTGGATGGATGGTCATTTTGTTGTGTTTTAGATGTATATATGTAGACGTTCATTAGCTGTCTATTTGATGACTAGTCTATTATTGGGCTATGGTTAGACGTCTATTAAATTTTCAAATTTTGACAGCCCAAATTGAGTCTTGTTTTAGCCTAGACACAGATTCAATGTCTATTAGACATTCAGATGTATTCGTTTAATAGTGGTCTAAATTATGTCTAGTCTATTCTAGGTCTATGTTTAGACATCTATTAAATTTTCACTGACAGCCCAATGACAACCTTATTTTAGCCTAGACGTCTGGGCTGTGTTTCAACGGCTAATAGACGTTTTTTAGACCAAAAATTGCTTGCTGGGTATGGTCGTTAGTTCCACTGAAATCTATTGGTAACGACGGAACTTACGACCATAGTTGCTTTCGGGAAACGCACCCCTGGTTAGCCCATACATCATTTTATTTTAAAATACTGCATACTGCATTGAATGCCAAATGACATTCATCACATTTGATTTGACTGGAATCATTATTTCCCAAGTAGCAAAAAAAGTGACATGGATATAAATTTATATTTGTGAGCTTTGAATAAACTCTTTAGAAATGTGGCATTCAAACCAACCGCAGCCAATCAGCAAACAAAAAGCTTTCATATTCATTTTTTTTTTCAAACAAGAAAAAGCGTCCCATGCTTAATCGTGTCTAAAGGCTTGCTATTGTTTTGACGGGAAGTTCGGCAGCTGCGCTCCAAAAAGTCAAGCAAACACTGAAAAAAGTCGATGCTAAGGAAATAATACGCCGTCTAGTCTAAAAGCGGGAGTATTAGTGTAAAATAGCAGCTAACACTAGAACACTAACAATACACTGCTTTCTTTTAATAGGCACCAGTCAAACCCCAGAGAAAGAAGTTAAATGTTTACTTGATTTCTCAATCAGCTAAAACTCAGACTGGATTTAGAATAGACAGGAGTTGCTGTGAAATATAGAAAGAGTTTTACACTCTGCTTTAAAGACAGGACTTCTTGTAAAGCTGATAAACATAGATGTTCCAGGATTCCTTAAAAAAAAAAAAAACATACAAGTTAGAGTACGCCCAGTAAAATAATGGCTATGGAGTAACTTGGCTAAACATTCTGGCCTGGGATATTTTTGTGGCAAAAAGAAAAAGTGTTACACCTGCACAGGTTAAAACATGGGAAGGCAGCGCAAGAAGGCTTGCCCTGTCCACCCCACATTTAATTTGTTTCCCTTTTAGGATGCATGACGGATTTCATCAAACTGATTTTGTGTCAAATGTATTACATGCTGTGTGCTTGTTAACATGTTACATGTGGGCTGAGCGTTTCACAGAAAAACTTGATATTAATGGGTGAAAAGCCTTAATAAAAAGGCATGCTTAAGAAATTATTTGATGGATAGTGAGACACCTTTAAACAACAAAGAAATAATTGAGCTGAATTGGAAGTCACTGTATATCACTCAGAAATGATATACAAGGGGGAAATGAAAGAAATGACAGCCCTCAGTCCACATCAATTTTCCTCACAGGTCACCTCAATAAGGATCAACTGGATGATGAGTAAATGTGTTGTGTCTAACAAAAGGATTTTAAGATCTCCTTTAATATCATGTTGCCCATATATCACTGATAATAATGTTGATTGATTTAGGTTTACTGAATATGAATAGAAATGCTTAGGAAGCATAGGCAAAGGAAGTAGTGAATACTTGCAAGTGTCATGATGAACCGAACTGTTAAATGTGCAGATCTTAAGTGGAATGAGAAAAATGTTGATCTGATGTTAATTGGGCAGAGAGCCTTTGTTTATTATATAAACAAATGGGGGAACTATTAGATTATATTGCACTCTCTGCCAGATATTACTGTGAGTCTTCCAGTTTCTGTCCTTTTTCCATCCTGTCTACTGTATTCCCCCTCCCTATACCTCTTTGTTTTTAAAGTATATATAGTTTGAATAACAGGATGTCTCTGGAAAAAAGCTATCCTTCTCCTAGAATTGTGTTACTTCTACAGTACTGTGCAAAAGTCTTAGGCCACTAGTATTTTCATCAGCTAAAAAATGGTTTAAAGTCAGTTAAAGTCAGTCTTTTGCTGTAGTGTATCAGTAGGAAATATCAGTTTACATTTCTAAACATTAATTTTGCCATTAATTGTAATAATCCAGTGAGATTTTTGTGTGGAGCACAGGCTGTTGTCAGACTCCTTGTGCAAACAGAGATCTGATCTCTCCATCATTCAATCCAGTCTGTCTTAAGAAACAGAAAAAACGGAGACAGACTAAATCCAGAAGAAATGTGGCAACATCTCCAAGATGCTTTAAGAGACCTTCACCTACAAAGCTACAGTACTGTTAAAATTTTTAGGCAGTTAGGCACATGAGGATGCTGTCAAAAACAATGTCATAAATAGATTTTCTTTATCATTGAACTTCTATTAACTAAAATAAATAAGCATCTGATGTGACCATCCTTTGCGTTTAAAGCAGCTTTTGCCCTATGTGCACTTGTGCATAGTTTTTCAGGTAGCCTTGCAAGTAGGTTACTTGAAACATCTTGGAGATGTTGTCACAGTTCTTCTGGATTTAGTCTGTCTCAGTTTTTCTGTTTCTTCATGTCATTCCAGACAGACTGGATGATGGTGAGATCAGATGTCTGTGTGGAGCACTGGCTGTTGTCAGACTCCTTGTGCAAACAAAAATCTCACTAGATTATTACAATTAATGGCAAACAGAATTGGAAATGGTAACCGATATTTTTTACTGACACACTACAGCAAAAGATAGAAATAACTGATTTTAAACCATTTTTTAGCTGGTGAAAATACTAGTGGCCTAAGACTTTTGCACAGTACTGTATATGCACTTCTTTTGTTTTGTATGTCGCACATATGTAACACCACCCCCGACAATGGATCTATATTATCTAATGTGGGAGAATAAACTTGGAAGAAGATTGTGAACATACAATTGGCTTCATGTTCATAATTCTTTCCATGGGCCCATGCAAGGACTGAGAAAAGTTGGACGGCATCAAAAGATAAAGAGCTATGATATTTATTAACAATGTCTTTTTAATTTCATTTTTTAATTAATTTAGAATCATTCATCATTCAACTATATAATCCTTCAACGCATTTTATTATACTACTTAATATTTTACTGATTTCCTTTCCTTGCTCTTATGATTGTGCGGTTTCAAAGGATATTTGTATTTACGAGTAACATTTTAAGGTTTTTAACATCACACAACAATGTTGTGAAGGCTGATAGAAGATTTTTAATACAATTTTAGGTATCAAACAATAGTTGGCATTAACTGGTTTTGGGTACCAGGCAAAATAGTATCTGGATTTAACATTAACATTAAGACTTAATGTAGCATTTTTGGTCAGTAACATGTTGACACAATCTACCACTATAAAATAAACAGTTGCCTTAAAAACAGCATATGAAACACATCTCTTACTGTATGGATCAGAGATGGCAAAAGTACACACATCCTTCACTCAAGCAGAAGTACAGATACTCATGTTTTAAAATACTCTGGTAAAAGTAGAAGTACTGACTACACTTTTTTTTACTTAAGTTAAAGTAAAGAAGTATGAGCTGTTAGATCGCTGTCTCCATGCCTAGACAATTAAGATCCGGCCCCGCACGCCAGATCCCGTCAGAAAATACCAGTTTGTCCGGTAACAGAACAACTCATCAGCAGAGTAGTCTAATACCCAAACCCTGTTAACAGGAGGTCTTGGCTGGTACCCAAAAATACCCAAAACACTATTAACAGTCTTCTATCAGCCAAGAAGTAGATGAAGTAATGATGATAAAAAGGAGCAGAGTTTATTGAATAGTCTTAGTTGTGCATATCTCAATGCTCAGACTTCATCTGAAGAACACAAATACAACAAGTACTGTTATACTAAACTGATTCACAACAACATCCCATAAACCTTAAGTTTCTATAAACATTCCCTTGTATCTCTTTGTATCTCTTATTCATGAAGACAAACAGCCCCTAAAGCTACACAGTCATAAGACTAAACAACAATGGAAAAAAAAATATAAAAAACAACTACAATATATATATATATATACATATATATATATATATATATATATATATGACTATAATTATTATTATAAATGATTATATGATTAAATGGAATAATAAAAGACAGACATGTGCTTAAGAAAGAAGTACCCATTACTACTAACTGTTTTAGTGTCACACAGGTAACTCACATCATACTGACACAGTAATACAAAATAACAAATTCTGAAAACATGGACAACCCCTTTTTTTGTATGGCTATCACATTTAAATAGATGCACCTTCACTTCAGTTTTCCTTTTCAGTCTCTTTATTTTCCATGGTGTTTTCCATGCATCTCACTTTGTGTGTGCGTGTGTGTGTTTTTAACTAATTTTCTTGTACCTGTCACTGTCACAGTTTACTGTTATGAGCAGAACTGTCTCCACCTTGATGCCGCCCAGGGGTGCTGTAGTACATTAATATGTGTGACATCACTAATTATATGTGATAACGTGGTCTCTCTATCCAGGCACGGCCCTCTCTCTGTGTGGTCAAAGAGTATAGAATACCAGTCAGAAACGCAACAGAAAATTGCTCAAATCAGTAAATTTTATGACTACTACAGTAAATGTTGTGTTGTATTATTAGATTAGTTTTGTGTTATCAGTTGTGGAATCCAGCCATTAATTAAACATTTGAGGCAGTTTTAACCTGCTTTATTGAGTATTTTCATTTTATGCAACGTTACACTTTACCATTATTATTATTAGTTACTATTATAGGTCGGAAATATATATTGTATTTATACATTATTTTGTACGCTTTAATTCCCTGGAACACACTACAAACATGATGATCTTGCAGAATATGAAGTATTGCTGTGTCTGTCATAATTTAAAAAAAATAAGACAGTATACGTTTTAATTTTTTTACATAATCATGTTTTTTTTTGTTTACAATCATGCTTTAACGGACATTAATATAAGAAGATACTGCTAAAAGTTTACTGTGAAACTATTACATTTATTGTCTAACATTCCCAATTTTCTGAGGCATGTCCTTAATGTAATTTTATATGTTGGTATTAATTCGGCATTTATAATGCTAATACTCGCACTTAAAAATTCAACCGAAACTGGATCTAGAGAGCTAAGATTTTGTGAAGAATAAATGAAAGACAAAGTCCGTTTTTGATAATCACTAGTCACTAGATAAGTAGTAGTGATTGTATGTTATTCTGGGCCATCATCATTTTTTATTGCAATAATAACAAACAAAGATTACAGTACGTACAAAACATACGAAAATGCTTTCAATAATAAACGACTTATGGTTTAATAGTTAACAAAAGTACAAACATTCTTAAGAAATAAATGGAACGGAGTGAAAAAAAAATTGATTAAAAAATTTTGTCATCATTCAGGTTGTGTATTTTAGCTTTAATGTACATTTTTTTTTTAAACAAAGCAGCTAATAATTGCCATAGCGACAGCAAGAAGCTAGTGGGCTGCCGAGTCGCTTTCACTCCAAAATGGCGGAAGCGTAGGGCTGCTGCTGGGCGGTGCTGTTGCAATGGAACATTCTATTGGCTTTGGTTCTTTGGTGTGGTAGTCATACACTATGTATCACGGCCGTGTGATATGTATGCGTGGTGAATAAACTCACAGATTATCAAGCAGAATTCTCTGCCAGTTTATTTACACTGCACGAGTCAACATGGTGTCAGAAGTAAACTACAACTGCACACGAAAGTGAGTTTTGTATACGCTGGAAAAGTTTCCATGCAGGTTTCACGACTCGTGAATAACTAACTAGCCGCTCAGCTACATAAACAGCTGCATCGCACACGCCAGCTATGGCAGGGGAATTCCGAAGACCGGATCCTCTCGTTTACGATGAAAATATTGCAGAGAACTGGCGTATATTTGAACAAGAGTTTGATATCTTCATTGCTGCAGCTCATGGAGACAAACCACGTCGAACACAAGCTTTCATTCTCCTAAACCTTGTGGGTCCCGAAGCCATCGAACGTGAATGGTCCTTTGTTTATGCACAAGAGGTGAGAGTTCCCAGTGCAAATGACAGTGTTATTATTACACCTGAGTCCAGGGAAGACCCCGACTGCTTAAAGAGAAAGTTCTGTGAGATTTGTGCTCCCCATGTTAACATAATGGAATGACACAAGTTCAACATGAGATCACAAAAGCCTGGTTAGACTTTTGAATCTTATATTAGCGATTTAAAATTAAAAGCTAAAACCTGCAAATTTGGTGGATTACAAGACGAGCTTATTCGTGATTGACTAGTTTGTGGAGTACACAGTGACATTCTGAGAAAATCACTGCTGCGTGATCCAGAACTCACTTTAACTAAAGCCATATCAGCATGCCAGATCTATGAACAAACTGAACAGCACACTAAAGACCTTGCAACACTCCACACAACAACTGCTATGGTCAATGCTGTGCACCAGGCGTTTTCAGGAAAGAATAGATATTTCAAATCAAAACACAAACCAGACAGCAAAGCACCACCAATCATAAAAAAAACTGTAACAACTGTGGTGGCGACCACCCAGCCAAAAGAGGTAAGTGTCCTGCATATGGTCAACAATGCAATGGCTGCAAGAAGTGGAACCACTTTAAGAAATGCTGCAGGTCCACTCAAGCAAACGTTGTTATACTAAAACTGTCCATAATGTTGAACCACACCAGATAAACAGTGAAGAGTGTGAATCATTCTTCACTGACGGAGTAACTGCAGAGTCTGTTGATTCTATGACCAACCCAGCACAAAAAAGTGAACTGTACAGCACTATACACATATATGGCAAGCCAGTGGAACTGAAAGTGGACACCGGAGCCAAGTGTAATGTAATGGATTTGGACACTTTCCAGCACTTGCGAAAAGGGAAAGAACTTAATGTGTCAAACACAACAAAGCTAATTTCGTACGGTGGCAATGAACTACACACACTTGGCACAATCACACTACCATGTTGTCTAGCCAGCCAAACCTACGACCTGCTGTTTTATGTTATCAAAAGCTCTGCACAGCTGCTACTGGGTCTACCTGACTGTCTACGCATGGGACTTCTTACACTTAACAAGGAAGTCCACCAGCTGAACACATCCAGTCAACATGAATTTAAGGACAGAATTCTCATCAAATATGCTGACCTTTTCAAGGATGAGGTGGGAAGATTACCTGTCACATATTCCATGAAAATTGACCCCACCATACCTCCTGTCGTCCGACCAGCAAGACGTATTCCAGTTGCCATGCAAGACAAGGTTAAAAAGGAGCTTCAACGAATGACAGATCTTGGTGTCATTATGCCCATTTCTGAACCAAGTGAGTGGGTGTCTTCCATGGTTGCTGCTCATAAGAAGGACTCTGTACAGACCCTAGAGACCTGAACACAGCCATACAAAGACCCCACCATCCAATGAGAACAGTTGAGGAAGTTGCAGCCCAGATGTCAAATTCCACCATCTTTTCAGTACTTGATGCAAAAAATTCATTTTGGAAAATGCCTTTTGGCATAAACTCGGCTAGTGAAGTTTTTCAACGCTTAATGGAGCAAATTTTCGCTGGATACCCTTCTAAGGCTAAATCCACTGAAATGCAAATTCAGACTGAACAAGGTGAGCTATGTGGGCCATGTCTTCAGCAGTGATGGACTACATGCTGATCCATCGAAGATTAAAGCCATCAGTGAAATGCCAGAACCTACCAATGCCACTTTTCTTCAGAGATTTCTTGGTATGGTCAACTACATGGGCAAGTTTATCCCTAACCTCAGTGACATATCTGCCCCACTACGCCAGCTCACACACAAAGACACAGTATGGTGTTGGCTGCAGCAGCACCAGGATGCGTTCAACGCCTTAAAAAAATGTCTTACGTGCCCTCCTGTTCTGTTGTACTACAACGTCGACAAGCCAGTCACTTTAACATGTGACTCCTCACAGTTTGGTTTAGGAGCGGCATGCCTGCAGGACAATAAGCCTACGGCTTATGCCTCACGGGTCCTCACACAAACTGAAATGCGCTATACGCAAATAGAAAAAGAGCTCCTTGCTGTAGTTTTTGCTTGTACCAAGTTCAATGATTACATCTACGGCAAACCAGTGACCATTGAAACTGACCACCAGTCTTTGGTGACAATCACTAAACGTCCAATACACAGCACTCCTGCTCGACTCGACAAATGTTGCTTCAGCTTCAACGATACAACATCACCCTAGTCTACAAAAAAGGAAAGCACACGTATATAGCAGACACCTTGTCACGGGCGCCACAAGCATCTACACATGAACAGTCCAAGGAAGAAAACACCTATGAGGTAATGAATGTTTGCAGTATCTCAGCAACACGCATGGATAAACTTAAACGCCACACAGTAGACGATGCCACACTACAAATGCTTGTGACCACAATCAGGCAAGGATGGCCAACCAAACTGCACAGTCTTCCCCCAGCAATACGACCATTTCACCCATACAGACATGAACTGATCACGGATGATGGACTTGTGTGGAAAGGCCACAAAGTGATCATCCCAGCATCACTTCAGCTGGAATACATGCAAATTGTGCATAGGGGTCACCCTGGAGCTGAACCTACCAAACAACGTGCATGTGGCATATTCTTTTGGCCTACCATGACAAAAGACATTGATGGTTACATCACATCTTGTGCCACATGCAACAGCACCAAGCCCCACCAGCAGAAAGAACCCCTTCAGCTGCATGCAGTTCCAAGCCTGCCATGGTCAACAGTAGCAGCTGACATCTTCGAATGGAACAGTCACCAATTCTTGGTGCTTGTCGACTCGTATTCAGGCTGGTACGAGATTGATCAGCTCCAGAATTTGACCTCATCATCAGAATCAGAATCAGAATCAGAAAGGGCTTTATTGCCAAGTGTGCTTACACACACAAGGAATTTGTTTTGGTGACAGAAGCTTCCAGTGCACAGACAGGATCACAAGTGACAAGACACAGATAACAGAAATAAACAAGTGATTAGAATAAATATATGAAAAGACACAAACAATAGACAAAAAAATGAGTGATTAGAATAAATATGTGAAAGACAATACACAAGACAATATAATGTAAGTACAGATGTTCTATATACAAATTATACAAAGGAATTGAGTGTATGGAATCTATAATAAATATAAGTATGGATAGCAGTATTGCACATTTTATTGCACAGTGGGGGGAACATTTAACTGTTCATGAGGTAGATGGCCTGAGGGAAAAAGCTTTTTCTATGTCTGGCTGTTTTGGTAGTCCGTGCTCTGTAGCGCCGACCAGACGGCAACAGTTCAAAGAGGAAGTGGGCTGGGTGTGAGGGGTCCAGAATGATTTTGCTAGCCCTTTTGCTCACTCTGGATGAGTACAGATCTTGGAGGGTAGGGAGGGTTGTACCAAAGATTCGCTCAGCAGTCCGGACTATCCTCTGTAGTCTACTAAGATCAGTTTTGGTAGCTGAGCTGAACCAGACAGTTATTGAGGTGCAGAGGATGGATTCAATGATGGCCGAGTAGAACTGTTTCAGCAGCTCCTTCGGCAGATTGAACTTCCTCAGCTGGCGAAGGAAGTACAGCCTCTGCTGGGCCTTTTTGACAATCAGGTCAATGTGATTGTCCCACTTCAGGTTCTGAGTGATTGTAGTGCCCAGGAACCTGAACGTTTCCACTGACGTTACAGTGCTGTCCATGATAGTAAGTGGGGGGAGAGCAGGGGGGTTCCTCCTGAAGTCCACTGTCATCTCTACTGTTTTGAGCGTGTTGAGCTCTAGGTTGTTGTGACTGCACCAGACAGCTAGCTCTTTAACCTCCTGTCTGTAAGCAGACTCATCTCCGTCGTTGATGAGGCCGATGAGTGTGGTGTCGTCTGCAAACTTCAGGAGCTTGACAGAGGGTTTTAGATGTGCAGTCATTGGTGTACAGGGAGAAGAGCAGTGGAGAGAGGATGCAACCCTGAGGAGCACCTGTGCTGGTGGTGCGGCTGTGGGATGTGAATTTACCCAGTCTCACTAGCTGTTGCCTATCTGTCAGAAAGCTGGTGATCCATTGACAGATAGAGCTGGGGACAAAGAGCTGGGCTAGTTTGGACTGGAGGAGTGTTGGAATAATGGTGTTGAAGGCCGAACTGAAGTCCACGAACAAGATCCTCACATAATTCCCTGTTTTGTCTAGATGTTGCAGGATGAAGTGCAGTCCCATGTTTACTGCATCATCCACGGACCTGTTTGCTCGGTACGCAAACTGCAGGGGGTCCAGTAAGGGTCCAGTGATGTTCTTCAGATAGGCCAAAACCAGTTTTTCAAACGACTTCATGACCACAGACGTTAAAGCAACAGGTCTGTAGTCGTTAAGTCCAGTAATTTTGGGTTTCTTTGGGACGGGGATGACGGTGGAGCGTTTGAAGCAGGATGGGACTTCACACAGCTCCAGGGATCTGTTAAATATCTGTGAGAAGATGGGGGCCAGCTGATCAGCACAGGTTTTCAGACAGGTTGGCGTGACACCGTCTGGGCCTGGTGCCTTTCTTCTTTTGTTCTTTCTGAAGACCTGGCGCACCTCGTCTTCACTGATCTGAAGAGCAGGAGGGGGGGAGAGGGGGATCGCTGGAGGTGTTAAAGGTTGTGAAAAGAGATGGTCAGAACGGGTGTGGGGGCTTTCAAACCTACAATAAAACTCATTCAGGTTTTCAGCAAGTCGTTGGTTCACCTCAGTGCTAGGGGATGGTGTCTTGTAGTTTGTAATGGCTTTCAGATCTTTCCACACTGAAACGGAGTCATTTGAAGAGAACTGATCTTCCAATCTCTTAGCGTAGTTCTTTTTAGCCGCTCTAATCTCCTTATTCAGTGTGTTTCTGGCCTGATTATACAAGACTCTGTCCCAATTCCTGTAGGCGTCATCCTTGGCCTGGCGAAGTTGTTTGAGTTTTTTAGTGAACCATGGTTTATCGTCGTTATATGTTAAATAGGTCCTGCTAGGAATACATATATCTTCACAGAAACTGATATATGAGGTTACAGTCTCTGTGAGCTCGTCCAGATCGGTGGTAGCAGCTTCAAAAACACTCCAATCGGTCCATTCGAAACAGGCCTGTAAAACCCGCTCTGTTTCGTTGGTCCATCTCTTTACAGTCTTTACTACAGGTTTAGCAGATTTCAGTTTCTGCCTGTAGGTTGGTATAAGATGAACCAAACAGTGATCAGAGAGTCCCAAAGCTGCCCGTGGGACAGAGTGATATGCATTCCTTAGTGTGGTGTAACAGTGATCCAATATATTACTGTCTCTGGTGGGACATGTAACATACTGACTGTATTTGGGCAGTTCACGGGAGAGTTTTGCTTTGTTAAAATCCCCCAGAACGATTAAAACAGAGTCCGGGTGTTGTTGTTCTGTCTCTGTGATCTGATCAGCGAGTTTTTGTAACGACAGGCTGACGTGAGCCTGCGGAGAAATGTAAACACTCACTAGAATAAACGAGTGAATCTCTCGCGGCGAATAGAATGGCTTACAGTTAATAAAAAAAAAGCTTCTAGATCGGAACAGCACATCTTCTTTAACACTGTTACATCTGTACACCACCTCTCATTGATGTAAAAGCACGTCCCGCCGCCACGCAATTTCCCCGTTGATTCTGCATCGCGATCCGCTCTAAACAGCTGATAGCCCGGCAGATGAAGCGCGCTGTCCGGTATTGCGTCATTCAGCCAAGTTTCCGTGAAACACAGAGCAGCGGAGTTTGAAAAATCCTTATTTGTCCGGGAGAGCGGAAGAAGTTCGTCCGTTTTGTTGGGCAGAGAGCGGAGATTCGCCAGATGTATGCTAGGCAGCGCCGTTCGGAATCCGCGCTGTCTAAGTTTAACGAGCGCGCCAGCTCGCTTCCCCCGTCTGCGCAATAATCGAAAACCGGTAGAAGATTTTGTGGTGTGTTATGCCGAATGTTCAGCAGTTCATCCCTGGTAAAACTGATCGTGTTTGACAAACAAAAAACAGGAAAAACTAACAAAAACACCAAAACAACTGGAGAGCTAAACACCGTGGCTGCCATGTGCGGCGCCATCTTATCATGTGTCATACAAAAGCTAAAGAGACATTTTTCTGTTCATGGATCACCTCAAACCCTCATCACAGACAATGGGAGACAGTTTGTGAGCAATGAGTTTAAAGATTTCACCATGGCCTGTGACTTTGTTCACAAACCTAGTAGTCCAAATTTCCCTAATGGCCTAGCGGAGCGTGCAGTCCGCAGCACTAAACAACTCATGGAAAAGTCAAAATGAGATGGCACTGACATCTATCTCAACTTGCTGAATTGGCTCTCCAGCTCAGAGACTAATGTCCAGACAAACACGCACAACCCTGCTACTTCACAGCTCTTTGCTGGAACCTTCTCCCCTGGCATCCAACGAGATCCATGCACAGCTGACAAAGAAAAGACTGTGTCAAAAGAAAAGTTACGACAAAAGATGTAAACAACTGAGCACACTCTAAAAAGGGCAAGTAGTGAGGATGCAAACCCCTCGTGGTTATGACAGCAAAGGAGTTGTGAAGGATGTCTGCAGCGAACCAAGATCTTACATTGTCCTGTCTGGAGGAAAAGAATATTGGAGGAACCACAGACATCTCCTAACTGTGAAAGAGCCTAGGCCAAGTCAATATGATAATGATGATCACCAGGTAATCCATGCTCCAACCAGAGTGAATGATCCAGTTGCAAGATTACCTGATGAATACTCACTCAAACAACCACAGGTCAAGTAACCTCTCAGACACATGCACAATTGAGAGCTAGTCCTTATGTGACACGGTCTGGATGCGTTGTTCGCCCTAGCCCAAAATACAAGGACTGAAATGCTTGAGATGCTGCTGAATTGCACACTTATTTTATTTCCTTGTTTATATTGGTTAACAATACCAGTTTCTCTATAGTGCAATACATTGTATTTACATTTTATTAATTTACAATACACAGTAGTTCTTTTTGGTTATTGCTGCTGTTTCAAGTTTGATATCTTTGTTGTTAGAGTAAAGGTGTGAAACAGCGTTCATTGTGTAGAAGAATTCTGATGTAAATGCATCTAGAGTCTAATCTTGTTTTATATTTGATACCATGCTTAGGAAAGGGGATGTAGTACATTAATATGTGTGACATCACTAATTGTATGTGAAAAAGGTGGTCTGTCTATCTAGGCCCGCCCCTCTCTCTGTGTGGTAGTCGTACACTATGTATCACGGCCGTGTGATATGTATGCGTGGTGAATAAACCCACAGATTATCAAGCAGAACTCTCTACCAGTTTATTTACACTGCACGAGTCAACAGGAGCATTTCCCAAAAGCATTGTTAGCCAACTATGGTCGCAAGTTCTGTCGTTACCAACATAGTTAAACCACTCAGTATTTCCCCGAAACCATAGTTCAAATGAACATTCGCAAACATCATCACAAATTTACGTTAAATAACATCATTTATTACTCGGTGACGTCATTAATAACGGCCCTACATTGTTAAACTAATGTGATTCAAACGACGGAGATGCGACCATGTTAATCAGACCGTGTTAATCAGAAAGTTACGTCGTAACTCACTGAATAACCTCCATAATATGATGCATTGTTGTGGAAAGGAACTAGCTAGTCACGACTGTTTCCCGAACAAGGTCGCATCTCCGATGTTTGAACCACATTAGTTCAACAATGTAGGGCCGTTATTAATGAGATCACCGAGTAATAACTTATGTTATTTAACTGATTAAATATCTCTAAAATGCACCTATATTAAATATGGCACCAAATGAGTAATTTACTATTTTTGGTTCCCTGTCATTTTGCTTTATTTGATGTTTGATTCATCACGGGTTCCCTCTTACATCCAACTCCGGGGTTCCCTTAGGGGCCGTTCACATATGGCATCTTTTGCGTGCTCAAGTTCGTTATTTCAAATGTAGACGCGCGGCAGCCACGCTCATAACGGAAGCGATGCGGTCGCAACGCGCTCGTTTTTTTCAGGCGCGTCCGCGCCGCATCGAGATGAAATCATCTCAACTTTTCAGAATGCCACAAGCGCACCACGGGTCATGTGACAAGATTCAACCAATTAGCTCCATCCTTTACTGTAATAACATTGAAAGCTCAGCCAAGATGGAGAAACAGCTGATCATAGCTGTACATTTTTAAATAAATTTAGTAGCAGAGCTACAGCAAGTGATTTTAATGCTGGAAATCTGTTTGTCCTTTGATGAAACTTCCGCGTCTTCATTGAGAATGCAGGTCATGGTTGCTTAGCAACGGCAGACACCAGGGGAGAGCAAGCTACAGAGCACTTTGGAAAGGAGGAAAAATCGGCACGCCTAGCATATTCCACGCGTTTTTAGGCGCGATATGTGAACGGCCCCTTACGAGAGAGAGCATTCACACCGCCCACAGTGGCGGCGCGGCAGCGCGTAGCAGGAGCAGAAGCGTCAGTGCAGCGATGGTTTCGGCCTCGAGTCTATTTTTGCTGCGCTTTCAGTGGCAATGTATTGATTATGGCCAAAATACGCAGGAAAAAGTAGCAGTTTTACCATATTTATTTCAGTATTACAGTACTATGTAATTAACAAGATAAAAAACATTTTTTCCCAAACTTCCAAAACAAGTTTAATTATTTTTTTTTCTGACGTTACTGATTAACTGTAATTATTATATTAGCCTATATATATAGCCTGTATTTATTATTACAACTACATGTTGCCATAAGAACAGGTGTCATGCTGACATCATGATGACACTTGTAAACAAACGCACGTGTCACAGACGGGTAGTTTTCAGAGTGCAACTGCCAAGAAGACCATCCTTTTTCATAGTCTTCTTAACATATATAGCACGATTGCCTTTCTTCTGTCAACTCTCATTACATGCAAAACAAAGTCAACAAAAAGATAGATGAAACCTAAGTTTAAAAAAAAAAATAATTTAGTAATAAAATAAGCTTCTTGACGTCAGTTACATGGAAATAAAGCAATGCCAACTTACCCATTATAGCGAAGTCTGTACAAAAGACGCGGTTCAGGTGAGTGCTGCAAACGCTGCCGGTGTGAAAGCAAAATGGCTGCGCGCTGCTTCTGCGCTGCTTACGTCCTGCTTACGTGTGCAGTGTGAAACCGGCGTTAGGCATTTATGCGCATGCGCACTATTCAAAAACATTACTTACAGAGGAAGCTTAAAATGCATTTATATTTAGATCGAGTGAAAGATATAGATTGTACTGCATGTTAGCTTGCTTATTGTGCCCAACCACATAATTTATTGATACCATGTCTTACTAACAAGGAACTATGCTTCTAACCACAGATCGAGAGCTGTAGTTCCAACCAGGTAAGTTTGTGACACTGTTTGCGAATGTTCGTTTAAACTATGGTTTTGGGAAACACGGAGTCGTTGAACTATGTTGGTAACGACGGAACTTGCAACCATAGTTGGCTAACCATGCTTTTGGGAAACGCACCCCTGGGGTTTCCCGTACAACGACGTAACTCGCTGATTAAACTCCATAGTACGAAGCAATAGGCTCGTTTAAGATGCGCCTCGCCTCGCCTGAAATGTAGGCGAGAGCAGGCGGCTGCAGTGAGGGGAGGAGTGAAATAAGTGCAGTAAAGACGGACAGTTCTGACCTCTCGAAGTAGAACAGACACCTATGAGATCAAAGGCTGATATCGCGTTATCACACTCACGTGCTGTGTTGCTGATAAACATGATATGATTTCAGCTCTGTTGTTTTTATATGAAAATAAATATGATGAACAAGACACTCAAAGTGCTTGCTATTTAATGCCATATGAAAGGCGTATTTATCATCCATTTTTACTTTAACACAAACGTGTATTTTAGATTTTTATAGAAATATGACAACAATCACATATCTCACGCAGGGATCGCACTGGCATAGTGTTTGGGAATATTCATGCATAATTTAAACACATAATCACATGATATTAGATTAAAAAATAAAACATTTTAGAAAAGAAAGGCATCATCACGGTTGTCTGAACCAATGAACTTTAAGCTGTGTCGTCAGCCAGGCGTTTCCCATCGTGCTTTTGGTCAGCGCAGTCGGTGGAGAGCTACTGCGCCCGACTGCTCAATCCAACACACCCGCCTCGCCGTCGCGAGAGTTTTTTGGCACACGTCAGCGTGACATCAGAGCAAGGCAGACGTAACTCGGACACATTTGTAACTGGCATGCATCTTGCGGTGATCACCGGTGATCGATTCTGTGCAGAATTTGCTCATCTCAAAGGAGCCTATTGTTGTGGAAACGAACTAGCTAGTAAGGACTGTTTCTGGAACAAGGTCGCATCTCCATTGCTTGAACCACATTGGTTCAACAATGTAGGGCCGTTGTTAATGACGTCACCGAGTAATAATTTATGCTATTTAACTTATTAGAGATCTCTAAAATGCAGCTATATTAAACATGGCACCAGGTGACTAATTCACTATTTTTTGTTCCGTGTCATTTCGCTTTATTTGATGTTTGATTCATAGTGGGTTCTAGAGTTGAGCCGGATACTCGGCTGAAACGAGTATCCGGCACGGATAAAGCACTTTTGCCGAATATGAGTATCATACGAGTAATACGAGTCAATATCTGTGCTCGGATTGAATAAAAATTCTCATTGGGTAGTTTACTGTGTCTACGTTCTGTGATAGGCTAGTCACAGCGCCCCTCCCCTACACACGTACAGATTTATTTTGTTGCTGTGTCCCGCTCTGCTCACACACACACACAGAATAGTGATGGGAAGTTCGGATCATTTTACCGACTCGGTCCTTTGAGTCTCGTTCAGCAAAATGAACGAATCTTTTTTCGAGTCATTTTGTTCATTTCGTTCATTTTAGCAAAATATAATTAAAATGTTACGTTTTACCTCCCTAACACTTCTACTGCTTACACAAACGTTGATCACACTACAAACAAAACAAAACTATAATGCTATAAGAAACAGAAAAGATTTATTCATTGTTTACCTGGGTCTTTAGTCTATGATTCGCTCACCTCGCCTCTTATCTGACAAGTTTTCGGGTTTGAGTCGTTCGTTCATCACGTGACAGCCCCATAAGGTGAACGAACGACTCTAAAACAGGTGAACTAATTCCAGTACAGAACCTAATAGGATGTTGCGCATGCGCGACTAAACGAATCACTCCCCGAGGCGACTCGTTCGTCCCGAGTCACATTAAAGATTCGTTCAAAATGAACGAATCGTTCAAGAACGACCTGTTCTCTCCCTCAGTCACTCAGGTTTGCGGGTTTTTTTCCGTTAACGTTTAGGGTTTCTTCAGCTTCAGGTTTGTTTTTTACTTTAGTTTGTTTGTAGCACTTACTTTTTAACCAGTAGAGTTTTGGTAAACGTGGGGTTTGTTCAGACGTGGTGCTTGGTAAAAGCGACTCGCGTCTCTGCCTGTCGGAGAATTTTTTTTTCTTTTTTAAACCGTCAGCTGGCTCTGACCAGTTTTTTTTACTTCACGCACTGAGTGTCTGACACTTTCTTTCTGTATTTCATAAATAAATAAATAAATAAAAAAAGGAAGTAGTGGTATTACAAAATAATTAGTTACACACACACACACACATCACACATACCTGGTGTGGAAATAAAAAAAATAAAAAAGAACCAAAAAATAAATAAATAAATAAAAAAATCACACTGCTCAAGGTTAAAAAAAGAAAGTTATGTTGAAATGAAAACTCTTGTTCATTACATTTTACTTCATAATTGCAACCGCATGTGTTGTATTCATTGTTGCAAAACTTGTTCTGTATATAGTTCGTTTGTTATCATGATCAAAACCACTGATCTGAAGCTCAATGCTGATGCTGTCATGTAAATAGTTTTCTAATCAGCAATAAATATAACAATTTCTGATCAACCCATATCAATTGCATGCTTAAAATAACATACCGGTTAAAGCCCCGCCCATTTCAAGACAACATGACCCACTTCCAGGTTAAATCCCACCCACTTCCGGGTTAGGCCCCGCCCACTCCGAGTACAGATACAGATACAGATAATTCATATGGTTAACAGATACAGATACAGATACAGATAATGCTGTACTCGCTCATCCCTAGTGGGTTCCCTCTTACGTCATACTCCGGGGTTCCCGTAGGCATTTATGGCATGCGAAAACTTGGTGGCATTGAATTTTTACTTAAATGTGATTTCGATATTTCTAAACTTCCACTGAAATTATCTGAATTTCATCAACAAGTTTTGCGATATTGGAAAGTAGCACACACCCATAACTTCACACCACATAACTCCTCAATATGGAATAATAAGTATATTCTCCATAGAAATAAATCACTTTTTTATGAAGATTGGTTTTCTAGAAATATTTGGTCTTTAAAGGATCTATTTGATGATACTGGAGAGATGCTGGATTATAATGCTTTTACTCTTAAACATGGTTTTGCATGCCATCCAAAACAGTTTTTCACAGTATTGTCAGCCATCCACTCTGGATTTAAAATTATTATGAAAGGTTATCTATTATATTGTCAATTTACACCAGTCCTACCGTCACTTTACCTTGGGCCTACCGAGTTTAAAAGTAAGAAATGTACAAATACCTTAGATAAATCTTCAACAATGTCATGTTTCCTTATAGATCTGTAAGAAACAATTTGGACCTTTTCTTTGATAAACAAATGCTTAAACATATTAGAACCTCATACTTAAAATTTCCAGTTCATCCTAAAATTAAAGAAATTCACTTTAAAATTTTATATGATATTTATCCTTCTGGAGAGTTCCTTAGGGTTAGATTTAATTTTGAAATGCTATTATGTAAATTCTGTAATGCATGTCCAGATAAAACAGAGCACACACACACACACACATATATATATATATATAATTTTTTAAAATTTATTTATTTATTTATTTATTTTTGCTTGGAAATATTCCAGTGTCTTCTGGGAAAAAGTCCAATTATGGTTAAAGGAAGGTGATGTGGTTGAACTGAACCTGTCCTTTATAGATATTAAGTATGGAAACTATAAAGAAGGTGGTCAATAAGGTTTTTTGATTAATAATCTGCTATGTAAAAAATACGTAAAAGCTTTGTCAAAAACAAAAAAGCTGGAATCTTGTTAGAGTTATTTGATAAATATAATTTATTATGTATTTTTTTATTTATCCCATAAGTATTATTCATAGTTATTAATATGGTTGATTTAATGTTTGAATGTCTGTTTATTTATTTAAGTATAAAATGCTTTACATTGGTTGCTAATACTTTGACCTTTTAAGATATCATGTATGGTAGAGTCATACAATTGATTAATTACATTAAAATAATGGCAAAATATGTTATAAATGTAGGTTCTGTTTATTATATTCAGATATAAATTAAAAAGATCTCGTTAAAAAAAAAAGAGTAATAATAATAATTTATGCGCATGCGCACTATGCAAAAACGTCGCTTGCAGAGGAAGCTTAAAAATACATAGATTAAAATGCATTTATATTTAGATCGAGTTAAAGATATACATTGTACTGCGTGTTAGCTTGCTTATTGCGCAGGGGTGCGTTTCCCAAAAGCATCGTTAGCCAACTATGGTCGCAAGTTCCGTCGTTACCAACATAGTTCAACTATTGAGTGTTTCCCGAAACCATAGTTTAAACGAACATTCGTAAACAGCGTCACAAACTTCCGTGGTTGGAACTACAGCTCTCGATCTGTGGTAAGAAGCATAATTCCTTGTTAGTAAGACATATGGGCTCAATAACTTATGCTCTTGGGCACAATAAGCAAGCTAACATGCAGTACAGTCTATCTTTCGCTCGATCTAAATATAAATGCATTTTAATTATGTATTTTTAAGCTTCCTCTATAAGCGCTGTAAGAGGGAACCTGCGATGAATCAAACATCAAATTAAGCGAAATGACAGGGAACAAAAAATAGTAAATTAGTCATCAGGTGCCATATTCAATATAGCTGCATTTTAGAGATCTCTAATCAGTTAAATAACACAAATTATTACTCGGTGACGCCATTAACAACGGCCCTACATTGTTCAACTAATGTGGTTGAAACGACGGAGATGCGACCGCGTTCGGGAAACAGTCGTGACTAGCTAGTTCGTTTCCACAACAATGCATCGCACTATGGAATTTAATCAGCGAGTTACGTCGTTGTACGGGAAACGCACCCCTGGTCAGTAGTTTTGCCTCTATGATCCACCCGGGCGCTTCCACTCCATTTTCGAGTCACGTGCAATGATTACCCTGATAGAAACCATTTGGCGGAGAGGCGGAGCGCGCTCGAGCTGAATCGCTTTGCCATTCAATACCAGTGTTGGGCAAGTTACTTCCAAAATGTAATGCATTATGTATTACTTGTTACTGTCTTTTAAAAGTAATTAGTTACATTACAATATTACTGTCCCTGAACTGCAATGCGTTACACTACTTTTAAGTTACTTTTGAGTTACTTTCATCAAAATATCCACAGAAGTATGACTAGGCATTATAAAATACCAAAATGTAATTATTGCTGCTCATTATACATCCAGTGGAGGGTAATGAGGTAGGTCAATATAGCCTAAAATTATAAAACAATATTTAGATAGGCTACCGGTATGTAGGTCTACATTAACATTACTTGCAGTTTAGGTTAAACACAGATAAGCATAAAAGTATTACATTTATAACTAACGCCGGTAAATAAAGCGAAATGTTATAATGTACAACCAATAAACACAGTACTTAGCCTATAGACTATTTTGAACGGTTTTCATGTCGGAATGAAATATATAAGTTGCTAAACAAGCCAAAACGAATTAGGCTCATTTAAAGCGAAAGTAAAAGCAAACTCAGCCTACCTCTCTCATTCGGCATGAATCCAAATAAATGTGTCCATATTCGCGATGTATTTGAATGCTAAACTATTATTTATTAGTAAACCAGGCTTCTTACTTAATGCGCCTAAAAACATCCTCACACGAGCAAATTTGTGTTTGGCCCGACCTCAGGCTGGACGGCACGGGTTCTACTACGCAGTACGCAATATTTTAATTAATCAGTGTTGTATATGTTTGGTTGACTGTATTTTATTCTGATAATGAACAGGCTGCAACGTTTGCTTAAAAAAAAAAAAAAAAGTTATTTTTAGTTTAACTTAATTTGTGTTGCTTGTCTACGCTCGTCCGCCGCATTATTTCTCTTCTCCGACCCCGCAGGTCTCTCTCTCTCCGTTAGCTTAGTGTTAGTAGCACCAGTCCAGGTGTTTCCAGGAGTTATTCGTGCTATTTCTCCTCGTTGAGAGTTTGATGTCGCACATAGATTACATCTGATTATGCATACTTATTCTTTTCCCTGATGAAGTGAATAAAACGGGAGTCCACACATGTAGAATCAATATTATTACTTTTGTGATGCGTTACTCCCAACACTGGTCAAGACTAACCGACCCATGATTTATTAGAGATTTGTTATCGAATGGTGATCCACCACTGCTGATTAAAACTAAAGTAACGAGTCTGATTTGAAAATGTAAGAGGTAGAAAGTACAGATATTTGTGTGAAAACGTAAGGAGTAGAAGTAAAAAGTAATGAGAAAAATAAATAGTGAAGTAAAGTACTAATATCAGAGTACAGTAACGAAGTATTTGTACTTTGTTACTTCCCATCTCTGGTATGGATCATCCTAATCACAGTTTAAACAGCATATAATAAAAGCAGGGCTGAACGTACCTCTTCCATATGCATTCCATTGCCATTACAGTGTGTTGGACTGTTTAGGAACCAATGAAAAATAAAGGTCAGTGGTTTTACCCTGCCTTATCAAAGTTCCTTTGTTCTTCTCATAACAATTTATCCGGGGTGGGGCTACAGCGAGAAAACTATGAGGAAAACTAAGCGAAAGACACACGAGGAAGATGTTCTACCTCTGTATACATATACACCCAGCAAGCAATTTTGCGTTTAAAAGACATCTATTAGCCGTTCAAAAATAGCCCTGATGTCTAGGCTAAAGCAAGGCAAATTTTGGGCTGTCAGTGAAAATTTAATAGACGTCTAACCATAGCCCAAGAATAGACTAGACATCAGTTAGACCACTATTGAACGCCTACATATATACATCTAAAACACAACAAAATGGCCATCCATCCAAACAAACTACATACACAGCTTTTATTAAGAAAAACAATATTAACAACTAAGACGATACAAAATTATAAAAATGCAAAAGAATTAATGACAAAATAAAATATATATAAAAATGAAAAATATATATTTTAAATACCTTAAGATATTTAAAAGAAATAAATAATACAAATCAAGAGCATGTTATCACACTTAACATTAAAACATTGCGGTTAAATGACAACGTAAAAGGTTAATCATTTTGTTAGATGACTTATTTGAACAAATAAAACAACCAACAGTGAACTCAAAGGAAATGACTCATTATTGTTGTTTTTCTTGTATAAAATGCTTCCCAACTGCATTCCTCAAGTACAACTCTGTTGCTGCCAGGAAGCTGGTCATCACTGCATCTGCCAAATAAGAAAAAATAGCATAAGACAAGCTTTTTTGACACAGTGTTTTACTTCAATTTCACTAATTGTGACAGAGAGTCATTCTCTTTTACTTTGATGCACACTAAAAACAAAAATGAGGTATATATTGTGCATCACCTTTCAGTGTGTAAAAAGAGAGAAGCTCTCTGGTAAATGTTGTGTGTTGTATATACATACCTCATAATTACTGAGAACAGTGCAGCCTTTTCAAATGCCTCCTTCTGCAGCGGACCACCCCCTTAATGTTGAATTTGGAGATGAGGGAATTTTTAAAACCCTAAAATATGATACAGATTATGGTGGTTAACAATTGCAGACAAAGTTTGACATTTTAAAATGACCAATAAAGGAATTATTTTTTACATTTCTGATTTGTGCTGTAACTTAAGTATTGACACCATGTTTGATTAATGTGACACATTTGGAAGACTTTACCTTTCCAGCATCCTTCTGGCACTGTCTTTGAGGTTTCTTCCTTCAATTCTGCACAACTTTGACATCTGAATAACAGGTAGTATTATATGCGTCAGTGTAAAAGTGTCCAAAACTGTCTGGCACAGCTAATTTCATAACAACACGATGATAGCTGCTGTAACTAAAAGGTAACCCAGTACACACATTAACCTTAATTATACATGGAATAATAAATTCATCCTATGTTTTAATTACATTATGTTTTCTGATTGTACTGGTTAGGTTTTAATGCTGCACTTTAGCTATCTTAGCTATTTGCACTATTTTAATACTGCTGCAAACTTTTTATAATTGAAAATTTTATATTGAAATAATTTGTATTTTTGAGATTTAGTATCAATTTGGAAGTTTCAAACTAAATCTTATTGTACTTTGTACAATAACAAAGATATTCTATTCAATTAGCTCATGCTTTGTATGTAACAAGCCATTGTTCAATCATAAATTCAATATAATACTTAAAATAAATGATTGACTTTGTCAAAGATGAGAGCTCTAATGAGG
The DNA here is from genome assembly GCA_012976165.1 of Labeo catla. NCBI lineage: Eukaryota > Metazoa > Chordata > Actinopteri > Cypriniformes > Cyprinidae > Labeo > Labeo catla. The sequence goes on from VONZ01001532.1 coordinate 101,463, forward strand.
AAATGTTGTTTTGGAGAGTTTTTATTTATTTATTTATTTATTTATTTATTTTTAACACCACTGCTGCCTGGATCTCCTCTTTTTAAAGCAGCTTTTCCAGATGTAGAAACTCCTCCTCAATTTGTCCAATTCTTCTGAATGTGTGTTCACTGTATAAATCAATATAGATTAATCTTTGTCAAAGCTGTTCTGTTGTTTGCTCTTTCGCCTCTTCTTGCGCTGTTTTAAAGTTTGTAAACACATACAAATGATAAACTTTCACTCTATTATCTATTAAATTTTGCAATTAATCCTCTGATCACATGCATGCTGTACCGTGGTTTAGTATAGGGATCACTATCATCTATGATCTGCTCTCTTCACTAAAATGTCTCATCATATTTTATACCCGTTTACATTAAAATACATTTTAAATAAACACCCTTACAAAATTAACCATGGATTTACTATAGTAAATGTAGTAACCATGTTATATTTTATTTTCTCTGCAGACTGATTTCGATTTGTATTGCCATAGTTTTACTACACATACCATGGTTAATTTTCGTAAGAGCGGTATTAAAATAGATGAATGAATACACGGACGTTCCCTTAAAGAAATACCAATGTTGAACATTTTAGCTAATTAATCTAGACAGTAAGGCGTTGACAGCGTGATTTGAGTATTTTTTAAGAATTTTGGCATAAACGTGAATTACATACAGTGAAATGACTGTGAATGAAAAATGACAGAACAAAGACTACAATTTAATACAAATAAATAAATATGTTGATTCTGATTTTATTCATCAGGTCTCACACACACTGCACGCACTGACGCAGTGAAATCACTCATGTTTATGAGCCTTATTGAATAATATACATAACCGGAAGAATCCATACACTGCTTCGACAAGCGCTTCCGGGGTTCAATTCCGATGCGATAAAGGTCCATTATCGGAGGCGGGTCAAGATGGCGCCCATATATATATATGCAGTGCTTAAAGCTTCGAATTTCTATGTTCATTTTGTTCTAATAACTGTTGCGGAAGTTCAGCATACTCTGATAAGACTGCCTTTAAAGACTTTGGGACCCTTTTTCAAAGTTTTTTGTTATTTTTTACGCCTGAGCAAAGTTGCTCGTTTGCTTTAAAACATGGAGGAAGATATGGAAACTGCCTCTGTTGAGTCCTTTGCAACCAGCGATAATCTAAAGGTCCACAACTATGCAAGACGCCTAGAAAATGCTTTCGGGAACTCTCCGGACACTCCTAGTAAGTCCCCTGCTCAGAAGAAATCTCGATCAGTCACCCCCGACGCGGTTTCTAACTCTGTGCTGCTTGCAGCAGTTGAAAAGGTTAGCAAGTTACAAGAGGAGTCATTGGTTAAACTGCAGTCTGTCGAAGCGTCGGTGAAGGAAAACACATCTTCAATCTGCAAGCTTACCTGCTCGCTTGAAGCTATGAACAGACAGGTGGAAGACGTGACGGAGAACGTGCTTTCTCTACAGTCAAAGGTTGAGATGCTGGAAAAGGAAAACAAGTCTCTCAAGGAGAAATGCTGCGGATTGGATAGCTACAAACACAGATGGAACCTCCGTGTAGCCGGGATACCTGAGCGAGAAGGGCAGAACGTCAAAATGGTTGTCATTGAGCTGTTCAGGAGCCTCTCTCCACTCTCCGCGGAGAAACTTCAGGACATGGTCGACATCGCGCATAGACTTGGCCCCAAGTCTGGAAGCACCAACCCGCAGCGGATCATCGTCCAGTTCCTATCCCGCACCTGTCGTGATGCAATCTGGACAGAACCCAAACAAACTGAGCTACTAAAACAGAAGAAAATTCGAATCTTGGAAGATCTCACTCAGGATGTCAAGGAGGCGAGAAACAAACTCTGGCCACTCGTTGAAAAGGCAAGAAGGGAAGGAAAGAAAGCTGGGTTTAATGGGCCTGTTGCTTTTATAAACGGGAAGAAAGTTTCTGTGCATGATATCTAGTATGCCTCTTACACTGTGACCTTTCAAAATTTGGTTTATTATCAGCTGATTTATTTTTGTTGTATTTTGTAGGTATTTCTTTCTACCTTACATTATTGTGATTTACAGTTATATTATTATTATTATTATCATTATTATTATTATTATTTTTATTATGTTTTTATTTTTTATTATTTATCTGTTATATATTCCTTTTTTTTTTATGGGTCCATGATAGGGTGTGTTGACTTCCCAAGCTTCATTGGGAATTCGAGCTTTATGCTCTGCATATCTTCTAAGAAGTAAGCTACTTCTTTTGTTGTATCTGTTTATAACAGTTGTTTTAACTCAGAGTTGAGTTCCAATACCATGTTTAGTTCGTATTTCTCTTGTTTTTCTTTGAATGTTCGGGGGCTACGTGACTTAAACAAACGAAAAGCTTTATTTCTATACTGTAAATCCATGAAAAGGGATGTTTATTTTTTGCAAGAGACACATTCTTGTATAGACCATGAAAAATTCTGGCGTACCCAGTGGGGGAGCCCTATTACTTTTTGTCATAACTCCAGTTCGTCAGGTGGGGTCGGTATTTTACTCACTAATGATTTTCAGGGAAAGATTATAGAATCACTTTCTTCAGGGATAGGAAGATGGATTATTGCAGTTGTTCTCTTGGATAACAGCTTCTTTATAATAGTTAATATATACGGGTTCAACAATTCTTCAAGCAATAAAACTCTTTTTGATGGTATAATCCTTAATGTAAGTAATCTAAAACTTAAATACCCCTCTGCATTTATATTAATTGGTGGCGATTTCAATGAGGCACCAGATTTTGTTGTTGATAGATTTCCACCCACAAGTGTGTCTAATAGCGTAAACCCCCTGTAGGGGATCTACAGAAGTCAATTTTGCTCAAAGGGAATCATTTAAGATTGAACAGAATCTCCGTTTTACAGCGGATCAATGAATCGGTCAGTGATTCATTGAGCGAGCCGTATAACATCAACTCTACTGGATACTAATATCCAAAATATAGTGAAAACACTATTTCTTAGCACGGTAACAAGGTCGGCAGTTTAAGACATTAATTTATAAGCACAAAACACAAGATACTTCTCTTTTCAATATGAATAGGAATTTATTGGAAAAACCTAAGACATATAAACTAATCTAACACATAGACGCGCATTCACACATTCATACAAGTTGCAGAAAGAGAGAGAGATGAGGAAAGAATGAGTTTAGAAGAGTGAAAATGTGAAATCCCAAGTTTATAGCATAAGTATATGCAATTGCTTAGACCTGAACAACCATCAATCATTTAATTAACCCTCGCGTTGAGTTTCTTAATGAGGTTATTAAACTTTATATTAAGTGCACCAGTTCAGCTAGAATCTGGAGGTTGTACTTGCGTTGCCTTTGTGTTAAGGGGTTTCCTTTGATGACGTCGTTGCAGAAAGGGGTTCCCCAAGGTTGCTGATTGGTTGGAAGTCCGTGGTCATTGGAAGTGATGTCTTGGGCGTTGGCTGGAGGATGGAGTTGTGTACGCTGGTTGAAGTTTTGAGGCGGGCACGAAGTCTGAGACACGGCTTAGCGGCAAAACTTAACTTAGAACACGAAACTCTCAACGGAAAGAAAAGATTAAAGTAAAAGAAAGAAATGTGACGGTCTCCTCATGTTTTCACTAGAGGAGTGGCTGGCGTGCAAGCCAGGAAACGTTCAAAGAACGCAAAAAGCATGGCGAAGACCAATAGCTAAAAGCTAAAAGCAACGGCTAAAAGCATGGCTAGGAGCGATGGAAATAGCAAAAAGCCCAAACTAAAAAGCAAAATTTGATGGTGTCCTGTGGTTTTAAACTCAGCTTTGGACACATCCCAAAATGGTGTCTTGACCAATTAGATGTTGTCTTAACTCGGGATATTGCTATGTTTCTCCTCCCAAAACATAAATCAGCATGTTATCTTATCAGTCACATGGTCAGAATTTTCCCGCTCTTGCAGAGTATAATTTGGCCATGATTTCTATAACATGAATACAATGCATTTGACAATGAATTGATTGGTGGAAACATTCAAAGCATGAATTTTCAAACTCATACATACCAAACATGAATATAAACCCTTAAGCTATTCAATAGTTATTAAAAAGGACATACACAACGAGTGATTAGAACATAATAGACAAATGTGTGGGTGACATACATAGTAGGGAGTTATTCAATGGTCTGATGTTCATTCATAAGTCCTTTTAAGCATCATTTTGGTGCATATTTAGGTAAAATGGACAGTCTCTGCCATTCTGTGAACTAAGGGCATGTTCCAAGGAACAAAGGAATTTAGAAGGAACTTGGTCTGGTTCTTGTCTTGGGTGGGGGAGCACCACCCAACAAAGTTTCCTCATGAATGGTCCTGATGTGCTGCATCTTTGACCAATGGTCTTGGGTTTCTTGCCCCAAAATTGACAATCTCCTTTCTGAATTGGGATTATCAATAATTGTGTTCTTTTGTTTTAATGTTGCAAGTTGTTCAAAGCTGTGAAAGTTGGTTAATTAGGCTTACTTCAGGCTGGCTGGCGCCAGGGTATCCTGGGCAGATTTATGACGTGGTCCTGGGCCCCTTTGTGGAATTTGGCTCTTTGGTTTCAACCAAATGTTCTGATCGAATCTTCTATTTGTCTGATTCGCTCTGATACCCTACATATCCCCCCTTCAGTCGACGATGTGTTGGTTGATGAAGACATCGGCGAGCGCTGGAGAAACAAAGGCAGAAGAAGCAGACACCAACACAGCAAACAACAAGACAACACCTCCAGGACAGTTACTGTACTGGTGCAGGGCATTATGTTATTTATGGTACAGTCACTTACATTTAACTAGCCAGCATAGTTTAGTACACTGAGAATAGTCAAGTTCAATCTAGAAATTGTTGTTCGAATTTGTTTTGGTAGGTTGATTCTTTGATCAAATTTTGCAATTAAAATTTGTTTGTTTCTTATAGGTTTTAATTTAGAAATGTTCACCTTTGATTTCTGGTGAATCATTTGTGGTAAAATGGTTTGACCTATCGGGCATGGAGCTCTTTGGCTTCCATTCAGTTTAGAGTGGCTTGTGGATATTAGGCGTGGCGAGTCAATCCTAATATCAGACCTTTGACCCCAGTGGGGTGGCTAGGAGTTTCACCTGCTAAAGAAAGAGAGAAAGGAAAGGGATAGGTCACAGAAAACAAACAAAAACAAAGGAGCTGCGGGTTTTCCTAGTGTGGCTAACAACTACTGTTGTGCTAGGATGCTGTGTGCAGCTAGGGTGCCATGTACCTTGACTTAGTGTCAGGTGTTCTACCTGTGGTGAGGATAATTGCATGTTCCTGCATGATGGGTGTAAACTACGTTAAGCTAAGATTTGAATATTCTCCTTGTGGGAAGAATATGTTGGTTGAATGTGTTATCAGTAGACGTAGTTATGTTGTGTGTTAATGATGTAGTGCAGTGTATGGTCAGATCTGTTTCAGTCTGTTTTGGCTCCCCCCTTTTCTTGTATGTCAGTGAAGACTGGCTCTCTGCATCCTTGGCTTGGATGAGGGCGGGTCCATGATCTCATGGGGGTCAGTCCAGCAAGGCAGGAAGTTCTTTAGCAGACAGTCGGAGGTTTAGTTTGGCATGGCTGTGTGAAGCTGGGATGCAAACGTGGTCTCCTATGGTGCATTCCTCTTGTGATGCCTTCTGGTTGTGGCAGACCTTCCGACCTTCTGTGCTTTGGTGGTTGCTGTTGCACAGACATGAATGTGGTTCTTGGAGTTGAAGTTCATTTAGCAGTTTCTTAGTGACTGATAGTGACTGAGGTGATGTTGTTTGGTACCTCAGGGTTTACATCAACGGTGGGCCGTGAGAGACTTGCTCGTTCTGGGTGGTTGATGAACAGGTGATTGTCATCTCTGATATGGTGGTGTACCAGGTGATCGCCGGCCTTCCGTTCTGTCGCTGGTCACAGCGAACATGACTCATGTTTCTAGTCATTTGTGTCTAGCTGGTTTTCAAGGAACTCTTTCAGTTCTTTCATGACTTGTTCCATGTCTTCTGATGGTAAGCCATGTTGTTCTTGTGGATACTTAGCACCATGGATGTCTGAGTGGTGCTGATGTGGGTTTTGTCGTCGTTTACCCACTCTAGTTGGACGAGACGTTTGATTGGCTTTGTACGTCCAATTAGGTTTCCAGTTGATCCTCTCTTTCGGGATTTCTGAGAAGCGTAGCTTGTCCCATGGCTTTTCGCAGCGGCTGGGCTGATAGCTGTCGTGGAAATGGGGGGCACGTTCTCTGTGCTCTTGATGGAGGACTCTGGTGTCGTGATGCCACTGGGTGTCATCCAGTGCGAGGCTTGAGTCTTTGGTGACAGAGTTCAAGAGTGTAGATGTTTTGTTACCTTTCTTTGAGGCCATCTTTTGCTTGTTGTAGGCCTTCTGTGTTAGGTCACGCAACTGTTGGATAGTCATGGAGCGAGGACAGGCCATGACGCCTAGATGACGACTGACTCCAGGGTGCAGATTTTTTAGAAAGAGGGTTTTGAAGTTCACATCCTCTTCAAGGTCAGGTTTGTTGTGTGCACCAAAGTAGGCTTGTCGGAGCCGGTTGTAGTAGGCTTGTGGAGTCTCTTGTCGACCTTGTTTGGTTTCTAAAGCAGTTAACAGTCCATATTCAGACTCTGGGTCTGTAAACTCTTTAATCAGGACCTCACGAAGTAGCTGGTAATTTGACTTTGTGTGACTGGGTTGTCGATCTAGGAAGTTTCGTACCTCGGGACTTGACGTGGCTCTTAGGAGGTACAACCTGTCTCTGTCAGTCACATGAGGTCTCATTTCCAGGTGAAAGTCGATATCTTGCAGGTGAGCCTGGATGTCGTGGCTCTCTTTGGAGTTCGGGTTGAACTTGCAGATGTTGTTAGACAGCTTGCTTAGGTCTTTGATGGTCATCCCATGTGCAGCTTGAAGGTCTGCTTGGATGGGGTCTGTTCTTTCGGGGACAGGAAAGAATTCTGTGGCGAAGGCAGGTGAGGTTTTGGGTTGTGGCTCTTCGCTTCTTTCATTGGATGCCAGTTCTTGGACGTGAGAGTCTGTTCTGCTCAGCAGTGGTGAGGCTGAGAGATGTTTCAGTTCATAAGCCTGTTTGAGTTCTTTTCTGACCATGCAGAGCTCGTCGTTGGCATCATCTAGATGTTGGGTCAGATTGTCAATTTCAGTGCCGTACTTTTCAAGGTGGTCTTCTAAAGCACTGATTTCAGCATTCTTGTCTCTGATGTTTTTCCTGGCTTTCTCTAGTAGCTGTTCGGCATACTGAAGTCTGTTTACCAGGTCTTTCTGGGCAGCATTTGCTTGTTGTTGGTCACGTTGAGCTGCTGCCAGGGCTGCTTGGAACTTCTTAACTTGTTCCGTTGTTTCCTGCTCCCTCTCGTTGGGTGCTTTGAGTTGATCTTGAACTTTCACTTCCAGCTTGTCTATGCGGCTTTGGGCACGTGTCAGCTCCTCTTGGAGGTGGGTGATGTGCTTGTCGCTCAGGTGCAGCTGGGCTGTGAAGGCATAGCTTAGGGAGCTTGTGATCTTGACTAGCTCCTCGTGGTTGTTGTTCTGGCTTGAATCATGTGTCAGGAGTCTTCTCAGGATTAGGATTATTATTAGAAATAATAACAGTTCACAGGTCTTGGGGGTGAGGCTTTCTGTCATGCCTCTCAGCCAAGTGTTCACATCTTCCCCTTGGGCGATGGGGTCTGCAGTCTGCGGCATGTTGGCGCGCTGAGGAGAAGAGGGACTGACACAGATCTGTGTGGTGTAGAAGCCTATGTGTGGTGGGACAACTAAATGTTGGGTCAGTGATTGTGAACCACTAGTGAAGTATAGTGGTGGTTGTGTTGGTCTCAAGGTGTCTAGGCAGACTAGGGAGGTGAAGACTTCGTCACTCTAATGAGGAAGAGGAAAAAGAGAGAAAGGTGAAACACAATTCAGTGTAATAAATCAATTCCTTTGCCAATGGGAATTTTTCGATTAGATTTTGTTATCAAGAAGGTAAACAATATTATTATATCTCTGTTTGAGACAAAAGAATACAATAATAACGTTGATATCTCTTTTCTTAGTCTGACAGGATTGACACCGTACACCTTACAGTTGGACCGCCTACCTGGGATGCTTCAAAAGCGACGGTTGTTCAACACTTATCTCTATTAATTGATCTCAGCGTTTGGTGAGATGCAAAAATTTGAAATGCGTTTTAAAAGGCAGGGAGGTTAGGAAGAACGAAGGAGGGTTTGGTTACAATCAAATTCATAAGGATGATTCGTCTTCGACAAGATTGTTTATTTCATTCACTTAGAATCGATTGATGGTTCTTACAGGTCCCTAAAAATGTGAAGAGGGAAGAAAGCAGAAGAGAACAGGAGAGACTTGTGTAGAAGGAAAGAAAGGAGAGTAGATCTGGTCCACTCACAGACTGTGTTGCTGTTATGCCCAACTACGAGTATAGCGTTGTTAATAGTTGCCGTACAACTAATGAAACAACAATAAAATTTGAGTGAAAGAGAGTTGTCTTCCTAATTTATTCGAACTTGTAGCGAGGGATAACAATGTCTCCTGTTAAGGGCTCAGGTGTGTCGTTCCCGCACTAGGATACCAGGAGGAAAGAGAGAGGTAAGATAAAGTGGAACTGAAAGTAATAAATGGCAAAATAATCAAAATGGAATTAAATGAAAGAGGAAATCAATAAATAAATATAGAGGCTAAGTGTATAGCCAAACAGGAAGAAGGAAGGGTAAAACTCAATAAGAGTAAGTGCGATTCTGAATAGAATCTATTAGTAAGGGTTATAAATCAGTTAGGTAGAATAAGTTTACTTAAACTTTCAAAGTTCAAGGCTCCTTCTTACCTACAATGATTAACTGTTAGGCGTAAAAGAATACTAGAAATAATGATCATATGAAATGACCTGATGAGGAAATCTGAATGATTCCAAATAAATTGAATTTGAATTTGGCACAATTAATAATTGTGGAGCAGTATTTCCATTTCTAGTAAAATGCAAATAAGTAGTAGAAAGTGAGAAATTGGAGAAATAAGAAATAGAAAGAGACCAACGGGTGTATTAGTTAAGATGTTCAAAGGGTTAAATCACTTTAGCTTTACCCAAACACACTGTATACAACCAGTAGATGTTAATGCTAACTGCTAACCTTTGAGGCTAATCTTTAGCATAGATTTCAATGTAAACACAACAGTTTCGTTAGCTTAGCAACACCGTAGAGTTTGTTTACATATGACGTCGACGTGCTGCGCGTGCGCAGTTCAGAGTTGCTCCGGAAGTAGGTTAAGACTTCCTAGTCACGATCGTAACTATGGCAACCAAACAAACTTTAGTGGACTAAGCACATGAATGTTGCATTGCAAGTACAGTTAAGCATGTTAAATGAAATGTCGGCGCATTTCAACACTGTACAAATAACACCACTTTTAGTTGGTTTTGCGATGTGGCACTTTAACTCTTAGTTCGTTTAGAGTTAGATTTGAAATGTATTCAAATACAGCTTGGCGCTACAATAGGGGAAACAAGGATATCGATCTCGGCGGATCGTAAATCTACGTGTCAATTTCTCTGGGCACGTAAACACAACACAACAGGGTTTCTTCGCTGTTGGTTCAAAGTTAACTTTACTTGATCAAGCTTTTAAAACACTCCCATTCAGATCACACACGTAGTGTAACACGAGATATGTATCTTAAATTCACTTAGTGAACAGACACAAACAGGCAAGCATTATTTCTAATGTTTAACCCAGGGAGTCGAATAGCATAGTTGAATTGGCAATGGAACACGCACTGACAATCAATCTATGAACAATAAGGCCTTAGAAATAGATTGAGGAACACGCTCAACTATTTTTATCCGTCGATTTATTTCCCTTTGAATTACTGCAGTTTAGCTCTGTTCAGCTAACGGTGACTGAGATTCCCTGGTCGGGAGTATAGCTATTGAATGACACTGGAACACGCAATGACATCAATTCAGCTATAACCAAGGCATTACAGAAAATGAGGAACACGCTCAATTTCGACCTTATTGTACGATCTCAGATCTTACCTTTGAATTCATTTACTACAGTCTATAAGAGAGGCGCGAACGCGAGTTGCAGCCTTCTCTGCGCTCATGCATTCAAGCGTTCAGTCATTCAAGCGGCCGCGCGCTGCTTACGTCACACACACGTATCGACTCAGAAGTTTCTCATCTTTCATCCGCATCAATAGAAAAGATGAAATAACTTGGTTTATGCCTAAAAATTAGATTAAACTGCCCGCATTCTCCACCATTATACTGTAGGGGATCTACAGAAGTCAATTTTGCTCAAAGGGAATCATTTAAGATTGAACAGAATCTCCGTTTTACCGCGGATCAATGAATCGGTCAGTGATTCATTGAGCGAGCCGTATAACATCAACTCTACTGGATACTAATATCCAAAATATAGTGAAAACACTATTTCTTAGCACGGTAACAAGGTCGGCAGTTTAAGACATTAATTTATAAGCACAAAACACAAGATACTTCTCTTTTCAATATGAATAGGAATTTATTGGAAAAACCTAATACATATAAACTAATCTAACACATAGACGCGCATTCACACATTCATACAAGTTGCAGAAAGAGAGAGAGATGAGGAAAGAATGAGTTTAGAAGAGTGAAAATGTGAAATCCCAATTTTATAGCATAAGTATATGCAATTGCTTAGACCTGAACAACCATCAATCATTTAATTAACCCTCGCGTTGAGTTTCTTAATGAGGTTATTAAACTTTATATTAAGTGCACCAGTTCAGCTAGAATCTGGAGGTTGTACTTGCGTTGCCTTTGTGTTAAGGGGTTTCCTTTGATGACGTCGTGGCAGAAAGGGGTTCCCCAAGGTTGCTGATTGGTTGGAAGTCCGTGGTCATTGGAAGTGATGTCTTGGGCGTTGGCTGGAGGATGGAGTTGTGTACGCTGGTTGAAGTTTTGAGGCTGGCACGAAGTCTGAGACACGGCTTAGCGGCAAAACTTAACTTAGAACACGAAACTCTCAACGGAAAGAAAAGATTAAAGTAAAAGAAAGAAATGTGACGGTCTCCTCATGTTTTCGTTTAGAGGAGTGGCTGGCGTGCAAGCCAGGAAGCGTTCAAAGAACGCAAAGAGCAGCGGCAAATTATGGCAAAAAGCATGGCTAAAAGAGATGGCACGAAGCACAAACTAAAAGCCTGACTAAAAGCAATGGTTAAACCAATAGCTAAAAACAAAATCTGATGGTGTCCTGTGGTTTTAAACTCAGCTTTGGACACATCCCAAAATGGTGTCTTGACCAATTAGATGTTGTCTTAACTCAGGATATTGCTATGTTTCTCCTCCCAAAACATAAATCAGCATGTTACCTTATCAGTCACATGGTCAGAATTTTCCCGCTCTTGCAGAGTATAATTTGGCCATGATTCCTATAACATGAATACAACGCATTTGACAATGAATTGATTGGTGGAAACATTCAAAGCATGAATTTTCAAACTCATACATACCAAACATGAATATAAACCCTAAGCTATTCAATAGTTATTAAAAAGGACATACACAACGAGTGATTAGAACATAATAGACAAATGTGTGGGTGACATACATAGTAGGGAGTTATTCAATGGTCTGATGTTCATTCATAAGTCCTTTTAAGCATCATTTTTGTGCATATTTAGGTAAAATGGACAGTCTCTGCCATTCTGTGAACTAAGGGCATGTTCCAAGGAACAAAGGAATTTAGAAGGAACTTGGTCTGGTTCTTGTCTTGGGTGGGGGAGCCCCACCCAACAAAGTTTCCTCATTTGATGGTCCTGATGTGCTGCATCTTTGACCATTAATCTTGGGTTTCTCGCCCCAATATTGACAATCTCCTTCCTGAATTGGTATTATCAATAATTGTGTTCTTCTTGTTTTAATGTTGCAAGTTGTTCAAAGCTGTGAAAGTTGGTTGGTTAGGCTTACTTCTGGCTGGCTGGCGCCAGGGTTTCCTTGACAGATTTATGACGTGGTCCTGGCCCCTTTGTGGAATTTGGCTCTTTGGTTTCAACCAAATGTTCTGATCGAATCTTCTATTTGTCTGATTCGCTCTGATACCCTACACCCCTTATAGGAAAGTTATGCCATCGGCTGAATCTAATTGATGCACATAGATATTTACACCCCGATAGCCACATGTATACTTGGTTTAAGTCTGATTTTTCTCAAAAATCTCGTATAGACCTGTGGCTAATATCAGATTCTTTAATTTCATATTTGACCTCAGTGGAAATTTCATCTTCTCCTCTAACAGATCATGCAGCAATTGATATTATTTTTTTCTGAAACTAAATCTAAGCAGAGAAGGAAAGTAACCCTAGGTTACTGGAAATTAAACACTTCTTTTTTACGATCTGAATCATACTGTCAGGAGATCAGGAAAATCGCGGAGGGTGTGGCATCTCAAGCGAATATCTCGGCCATTTCTAAATGGGAGCTATTTAAATACGAATGTAGAAAATTCTCTGTAAAATTTGGGAAAAACAGAATGTCTGTTAAAAGTAAAGAAATTACAGATTTAATTAGAAAGATGAGTGAGATCTTAAAAAAATCCTAACCTGGGAGAGGATGACAAGGACTCTCTTTATACTTTACAAGGCTGTCTGGATGATTTTTTTTTAGAGAAAGCAAGGGGCGCATTCATTAGATCAAGAGCAAAATGGCTTGAGTTTGGAGAAAAAAACTCTGCTTATTTTTTTAACCTAGAGAAAAAACGAGGCAGTAATAAGAGTATCTCCTCTCTATATATTAATGATACATTATCCAATGACCTCTCTGCAATCTCTTCTCATGTTTTTATCAAAATCTTTACACTTCTTCTTTTGATTTTAATGCTTCATCTTTATTTTTTCATAAGATTGATTCGGTGATTCCTAAAATTAATAATCAGAATAGAGAATTTTGTGAGGAACCCTTTAATATAGAGGATCTTTTTAATGTAGTAAAAAGAATGCCAAACAATAAATCTCCAGGGCCGGATGGCTTACCATTCGAATTCTTTAAAGTCTTTTGGGACTCCATTAAGTTTCTTCTTTACGAAGCCCTTGTTGAGTGTTTAAACAATGGTGAATTGGCAGAATCAATGAAACAGGGTCTCATTTGTCTCATTCCTAAGCCCAATAAGGATTCCAATTGTTTGGATAATTGCCGTCCAATCACCCTTTTGAACTCTGATTATAAAATATTGGCTTCGGTATATGCTGATAAACTCAAACCTTGCTTAGAAAACATAATTTCTAACACTCAATCTGGATTTTTAAAAGGTAGACATATTTCTAATAATATTAGATTAATTCTGGATATCTTAGATTACTCAGAACTCATAAATAAAGAGGCTTTAATTTTGTTCATTGACTTTTATAAAGCTTTCAACTCTGTTGAGCATCTCTTTATTTTTGAAGCCCTTTCTAAATTTGGTTTTGGTAAATCCTTCATTAACGCCATTCGTACTTTATATAATGGTATTAACAGTTGTGTTAGGAAGGAGGGTGGTCTTAATGCGATAGATTTTGAAGCCATTAACCAGACTTTCAAAATTAACTGGATTAAGTATTGTTTATCTAATAATGAGTTACCCTGGTTTTGGATTCCTAACCTAATTTTCAAATGTTGTGGTGGCCTTAAATTTATATTGTCCTGTAACTTTAAGTGTAGTAAATTACCTATCAAACTCTAAAAATGTCATAAACAAGCCCTAGAATCCTGGAAGATTGCTTTTAAACACAACTTCTCCCTGCACACATGTATTATTTGGAACAATGAAAATATATTGTCTGATAACAAATCACTTTTTTCATTGAATGGGTGAATCAAAATATTTTTTTTTGTTTCTGATTTATTCAGTGCTTATGGGGACCTTCTTTCCTTTCCTGATTTTGTGTCATTAAAAGGTGCAACAATCTCAGTAAAAGATTTTAATAAGGTGATTAAAAGTATACCTGTCAGTTTGAAAACTTTGTTTAAAGCTCATTTATGTTATGGCTTTATAAACAATCATTTTCCTACACTTGCATTCAATGGAGTTCATGTTTCAGATAAAAAATGCAATAACTTTTTTATCAGAAATGCTCTTTCTTCAACTCCAGGATGTCCCTCAAAAGCACAATCTAAATGGAGAATATGTTTTCCGGACTCTGATTTGAAAAACTTATGGACCTTTCCTCACAGTCTTTTTATTCAAAGTAAAATTAAAGAACTCCATTTCAAAATTGTTCATGGATATTACTAGGGATGAGCGAGTACAGCATTATCTGTATCTGTATCTGTATCTGTTAACCATATGAATTATCTGTATCTGTATCTGTACTCGGAGTGGGCGGGGCCTAACCCGGAAGTGGGTGGGATTTAACCTGGAAGTGGGTCATGTTGTCTTGAAATGGGCGGGGATTTAACCGGTATGTTATTTTAAGCATGCAATTGATATGGGTTGATCAGAAATTGTTATATTTATTGCTGATTAGAAAACTATTTACATGACAGCATCAGCATTGAGCTTCAGATCAGTGGTTTTGATCATGATAACAAACGAACTATATACAGAACAAGTTTTGCAACAATGAATACAACACATGCGGTTGCAATTATGAAGTAAAATGTAATGAACAAGAGTTTTCATTTCAACATAACTTTCTTTTTTTAACCTTGAGCAGTGTGATTTTTTTATTTATTTATTTATTTTTTGGTTCTTTTTTATTTTTTTTATTTCCACACCAGGTATGTGTGTGTGTGTGTGTAACTAATTATTTTGTAATACCACTACTTCCTTTTTTTATTTATTTATTTATTTATGAAATACAGAAAGAAAGTGTCAGACACTCAGTGCGTGAAGTAAAAAAAACTGGTCAGAGCCAGCTGACGGTTTAAAAAAGAAAAAAAATTCTCCGACAGGCAGAGACGCGAGTCGCTTTTACCAAGCACCACGTCTGAACAAACCCCACGTTTACCAAAACTCTACTGGTTAAAAAGTAAGTGCTACAAACAAACTAAAGTAAAAACAAACCTGAAGCTGAAGAAACCCTAAACGTTAACGGAAAAAAACCCGCAAACCTGAGTGACTGAGGGAGAGAACAGGTCGTTCTTGAACGATTCGTTCATTTTGAACGAATCTTTAATGTGACTCGGGACGAACGAGTCGTCTCGGGGAGTGATTCGTTTAGTCGCGCATGCGCAACATCCTATTAGGTTCTGTACTGGAATTAGTTCACCTGTTTTAGAGTCGTTCGTTCACCTTATGGGGCTGTCACGTGATGAACGAACGACTCAAACCCGAAAACTTGTCAGATAAGAGGCGAGGTGAGCGAATCATAGACTAAAGACCCAGGTAAACAATGAATAAATCTTTTCTGTTTCTTATAGCATTATAGTTTTGTTTTGTTTGTAGTGTGATCAACGTTTGTGTAAGCAGTAGAAGTGTTAGGGAGGTAAAACGTAACATTTTAATTATATTTTGCTAAAATGAACGAAATGAACAAAATGACTCGAAAAAAGATTCGTTCATTTTGCTGAACGAGACTCAAAGGACCGAGTCGGTAAAATGATCCGAACTTCCCATCACTATTCTGTGTGTGTGTGTGAGCAGAGCGGGACACAGCAACAAAATAAATCTGTACGTGTGTAGGGGAGGGGCGCTGTGACTAGCCTATCACAGAACGCAGACACAGTAAACTACCCAATGAGAATTTTTATTCAATCCGAGCACAGATATTGACTCGTATTACTCGTATGATACTCGTATTCGGCAAAAGTGCTTTATCCGTGCCGGATACTCGTTTCAGCCGAGTATCCGGCTCAACTCTAGATATTACCCTTGTAATCTATTCTTGAGCAGGTTCTCTGAAAATATATCTTCTTTGTGTTCATTTTGTAATACTGATGAACAATCTGTTTTACATCTGTTTTGTCACTGCCCATTCTCCAAGTCTTTTTGGTCAAGAGTTACCATATTAATATCTTTTTGTTGTAACAAAATGATAGAAATGACAGAACCTATCATTTTTTTGTCTGACTTTCATTCTAAAGACAGTAATCTTGTCCATACTGTATTATTGCTTTGTCTTCTGGGTAAATTTCACCTTCGTAAAGCCAGAACTATTCATTGTAAACCTAACTTTAGATGGTTTTCATCTGATTTAACAGAAGATTTTTCACAGAAGCATGTAGCCTCCGTTATCCATAATGGAAGAAGTTTGAAACAACCAGGACTCTTCCTAGAGCTGGCCTCCTGGCCAAACTGAGCAACTGATGGAGACAGGCTTTGGTTAGACTGGTGACCAAGAAGCTGATGGTCACTCTAGAGCTCCATCATTATATATGCAGATGGGAGAAACCTACAGAAGGACAAACATCACTGCAACACTTTATGACTTTATGGTTGTGTGGCCAAACTCAATCCTCTCCTCAGTGAAGACACATGAAAACAAAATTAAAATTTGCAAGAAAGCACCTAAAGAACTCTCAGATTGTGAGAAACAAGATTCTCTGCTCTGATGAACCTCAATTCTGAGCATCATGTTTGAAGGAAACCAAACACTGCTCATCACCTGTAGAGTAGCATCCCAAAAGTAAAGTGTGCTGGTAGCAGCTTCATGCAGGGACTGAGGAACTCGTCAGATTAGAAGGAAAGCTCAACACAGCAAAACATTGAGATAGCTTTAATGAAAACACAGTTCAGAGCATTCAGAACCTCAGACTGGGCAAATGGTTCACCTTCCAACAGGATAATGACCCTAAGCACACAGCAAGAGTGGCTTATAGACAATTCTGTGAATGTCCTTGAGTGGGCCAGCCAGAGCCTGGGATTGGACCCAATCAAAATTTCTGGAGAAATCTGAAAATGTGTGCCAGCCCCCATCCAACCTGACAGAGCTTGTGAGGTGAAGAGGTGAGGAGAAAAATGGCAGATAATTACCAAATGCCGATGTGTCGCATCATACCCAAAAAGACTTAAGGCTGTAAAGGTGCTTCAACTAAGTACTGTGTTAAGGGTATGAATACTTATGCAATTTACTTATTTCAGTTTTTTATTTTTAACAAATTGATGAAGTTGTGACAATTCTGTTTTTGCTTTGACATTATGATGTATGGAATGCAGATTAAAAAAGTAATTCGAAGTGGTTTGACGCAAGACAGAAACATAAAACGTGAAAAAAATGAAGGGGTATGAATGCTTTTGCAAAGTAAATGAAAAAATGAATCTTCATTTAAAAAAATCCTCATTAAATAATTAAATTACCTAGTATTTTGGAATAACCTTATGATTATTCATTAGAAATGATGCAGAAAAAAATTAATTATTTAATTAGTCATGAAATATTTCATGATATGTGTGATGATAATAATAGACCTTAAATGTATTGTTTATTTTTATTATATTTAAATATGCAAATTATCTAAAAACATACAATACTTGAGTTCACTCTACTACTCGTCTATTGCAGATACCTTTAAATGTCATTGACCCATTTTATTATAATGTTCATTCTACTTCATATGAACAAAGTAATTTAAGTGTCCTGTATTCTGCAGTAATCGATTACAGAGTACATGCTGGGTCTTAATTTAACTCATTCCTGTTGCTTGTGTGCTGGTTTATCTGTTCAGTTTTGTCCCTTCACTTTTTGCCAAAAGTCTATGACCTTTTCTGGTGACCCTGCAATTGCTGTAATGAGTTTGGAAAGGATTTGACTTTCAGGATTATTCATATAGGTCTGAAACTGAGAAGGATCTGGAGGGCCAAAGGGATTTATGCCCAACCGTTTCAGACAAGTGCCCACATACGCATCCTCTATGTTAAAGGGCTTAATGGCTTCAGAAACCTCAACTATTTTAGGGGGAAGATCATTGGAGAAAACATATCCCATTCCAAGCACATACGTAGGGTATCTCTGTTCAGGGTACAGCTCCTCTGGGACGTACCATTTTGAGTTTGTGTCTCTGATGACGGGCTGGTTCCACATCAAATATCCTGTGATGTAGTTCTCTCTGGGTGTGTTGGGAGCCAATAGGAGGCTCATCAAATTCTCCACGTTTATGTACATGTCAGAATCGACCTTCATACTATAATCCGCTTGAGGGCAACGAGTGGCCAACCAGTCAAAGATCACCATCGTCTTTATGGTCAAGTTGAAGTACGAGTCCACAAAGTTGCTCTGCAGTAAATCTCTGTGTTGTCGACTCTCTTCCTCCAGCTGCTGTTGAGCTTCTGGTCCTCCAGTTAAACCCACCATAAACAGAGTCAGCACTGTTTTTCCCTGGACTGAGCTTTCATTCCCCCATGTGCTCCGGATGGCATTACGAGCATCAACCTGATGGGGGGCCACAGGAACCATAAACACCAGGAACGGATTCTGCTTACATTTATCAGGTTCGTCTAAAATGAAATGATAGTTCCTCGGATGAGCTACATATCTGTGAATTGAGATGTGTTGTGTCGTAATGGATGTAGTGGGTTTTTCCATAGTGGTAGTTGTTGGAATAGTTTGTCCTTCAGTTAAAAAACTAACGTTTTTTTTGTCCTCAGACAGCACATTATATAATTTAGTTTGATTTACAATGTTATACCAGGTGAGAGACTGCGTGACTCGCATGCGAGATAAATAGTAAAAGTAAACATAAATAGACAATAATACTGTCAATATGACCAGCACAACAAATCCTGGTTTAACGTGACCCATAAAAACTTTCCTTTGAGCTGAACAGCACCTGGGGAAAAAAGAGAAACAGTAAGGTACAAAATGGTAGTACAAAAATAAAAAAAGTGCTAATATTATCATAATATTAATATCATAATATCATAATCATAATATAATATTAAAAAGTGTATATTTCAGTTGTTTTTCTAAAGAAACATGTCTTGCAGATGTAAATGCAGACATCAAATAGACGTCTCCGACATGTATGTGTGCTATCAGGGTTTTCAAGTGGTACACTTTTGTACCTTATTTCCCTGATAGCACACGTACATCTCAGAGACATCTGTTTGACATCTGCATTTACATCTGTCAGATGTATTTTGCTCATCTGCAATGCATCTATCGGACGTTCCCTATCAGATGTCAAATAGTCGTCTATTAGACGTCTTTAAGATAATTTAGAATGTATATAAAATTGACATCTCACAGACGTCTGCCAGATGTTTGTACACAGCAGATGCTTTCCAGATCAAGCGATCTTTAACAGACATCTTGCAGACATATGTGTGCTATCTGGGTTATTTTTCCCTAGGGGGTACGTTTTAGTATTTTTAAGGTATTAGTACTTTATATTAATACTTTAAAAGTAGATATTACTATGTAAACTGTAAATATTAGTACCTTTCGTAAAGGTACCACCCCAATGAAACATTTTGTATCTTTTATTTTTCTGCTAGTGTAGCTCATGGTGGAAAGTTACTTTTAAAAATAATGCTTTACAATATTGTTACTCAATGAACTCTAAAAACTGCTGGGTTAAATACAACCCAGCACTGGGTAAAATATGGACAAATCCAGCAATTGGGTTTTTTTGACATAACATTTAACCTAACCACTGGGTCAAAACCATATTGTCCATATTTTACCCAGTGCTGGGTTGTTTTTAACCAACAGTTGAGTGTAACTAACTGCATTACTTTTTATGCAAAGTAGTGCATTACGTTCACTAAAAAAATGGCAGGTTATTTTTTAACCCAAATGCTGGGTTTAGCCTTTTGGGTCATTTCCCTGATAGCACACACATCTGGGAGATGTCTAATTGATGTCTACATTTACATCTGGAGAGACATAATTTTAGAGTGTTTGCTTATCTGCAATCGTCTATTGGACGTTTCATATCAGATGTCAAATAGATGTCTATTAGATGTCTTTACAATGTTAAGTGATTTAGAAATTATGTAAAACTGATATCTTACAGACATCTTGCAGGCGTATAATATTAATCTAGGTTATTGCATTTATATTTTTTACATTTTTACCCAGGTACTGGGTAGTTTTTCTACTCTGAAAATGATGGGTTATTTATTTATTTACCCAAATGCTGGGTTCACTCTGTTGGGTCAATTTATTGGGTTATTTTGAAAGTTTTTTTTTTTTTTTTCCTGTAAAGTCACCTGCTGGGTCATTTTTCCTGTCAATACAAATGATGAACATGCTCACATACCTACAGTGCCTACCCTGGGTCTGTATGCCAGAGTTAGTAAACTGTAACAAACCGATTAAAGCTGGATAAATTTGTCAGCGGTCATTCTGTGTGTCCTGAGAGAACACTTCCTGGGGGAACTTCCTGAAAGGTTTGTATTACATTGTATTCCTATCTAATTACTGTAATCTCATTTTTTGTTTTAAATGTACCCAGCAGGCACACAACGTCATAAGACGTTGGTATTTGGTTAGATTTAGGTTGCGACGTCGGGTGACCAAAATTCAACGTCGAGCCAACGTCTAATGACAACGTTAGATTGACGTCTAATAGCGATATCAGCTGACGTTGATATTTTGTTGTTTTTAGGTTGTGTTGCAAAGTGACCAAAATCCAACGTTGAGTCAACGTCTTAAGCCAACGTCATATTGATGTCAAATACTGACATTTAGTCGTCAGGTATGGCAACCAAAACCCAACGTCTCCTAGACGTCATAATTGTAACGTCCAGCCAACGTCAAATTCTGACATCATTAGACGTTGATCTTTTATTAGTTTCAGGTTGTGGCATTAACTAACCAAAATCCAACGTCGAGCCAACGTCTCAAGCCAACGTCATATTGATGTTAAATACTGCCATTTAGTCGTTAGGTATGGCAACCAAAACCCAATGTCTCCTAGACGTCATAATGGTAATGTACACACAACATCAAATTTTGACATCATTAGACATTGATCTTTTGTTAGTTTTAGGTTGTGGCATTAACTAACCACAATCCAACGCTGAGTCAACGTCTCAAGCCAACATCATAACGATGTCAAATACTAACATTTAGTCATCAGGTATGGCAACTGAAACTCAACGTCTCCTAGATGTCATTATTGTAATGTTCACCCCATGTCAAATTCTGAAATCATTTGACGTTGCTCTTTCGTTAGTTTCAGGTTGTGGCATTAACTAACCAAAATCCAACGTTGAGTCAATGTCTTAAGCCAACGTCATATTGATGTCTAATACTGACGTTTCTTCCATGACAACTCTCAGAAGATTTTAGCATGGTAATGTAAATGATAATGTTAATGTATTTGGTCTTGGTGGAATAGATCTGCTACACTACTGCTGCTGAATTGCTGCTGCTGTAGGTTATTGCTGTAATTGTAGATTATTGCTGCTGCTGCAAGCAAGTACAGGAACTTGCTACTGCCAAAGCATATGGCGATACAGTGCTGTGAGTATTTGAGACATGCTGCTGCATGAAAAGCATATAAAATAACCCGTAGCAGATCTATACAGGTGAGATCTCCTGGCAAACCAAAAGGTCTTTATGTTTTTACAACTGATTGGACGATTTGTTTGTTTTGGTCTGGGTATATAAGCGAAGTGACAAAACACTACGGGGGGATTCTGTATTCAGAAGAACCCCCACACTGTGTGTGAGAGTCTCTGGAGCTTTGCCTCCAAATCTCTCACATGCTGTTGTGTATATCTCTGGGGTCAGGTATGCATCTCCCACTCTTAGATTTATCTTTGAGTAATTGATGTTATTTATTTATTTGAATTGGAACTGAATTTAATTCTGAATTGGATTGTCATTGTTTAATTATGTAATTGACATGATACATTTTTACCTGACAAATAAAACGTTATATTTGATTTATTCTGATCTCTTCTGAAATCATTATTACTAGTAGAGTATGTGGAGGCTGATGCTACCGCAAATCTATGACCAGGATAGAGCAAACTGCAGGCTCAGGATTGAATGGAGCAGTTGGCACTTCATCTGAGACCTCCTGATTTCTGTCTATCACTGATGTTCGCAAGTTGTACGGGAGAAGACTAAAGCAAACTACACTTTTTGTGAAGGCAAGCAGTTGGTGGCTGTCAAAAAGGGTATTAGTCACCAGTGTTGGGCACGTACCTTTAAAAAAGTAATTAGTTATAATTACTAGTTACTTCTCACAAATAGTAACTGAGTTAGTAACTGAGTTACATCATTATAAAAGTAACTAATTACCAGGCAAAGTAACTATTGCGTTACTTAAAAAAAAATCTAATTTAATATAACTATAAAATGAATATAAAACATTGTACACTAATCTACACTATTTTAATGTTGTTGTGGGCAGTGTTGGGAATGTTACTTTGAAAAGTAATTAGTTATAATTACTAGTTACTTCTCACAAATAGTAACTGAGTTAGTAACAGAGTTACATCATTATAAAAGTAACTAATTACCAGGGAAAGTAACTACTGTGTTGCTTTTTTTAAAAAAAAAAAATAAATAAATAAATAAATATATTAAATAACTTGGATGACCCCAATATTAAATATGTTAAATGAATGAAATTTTAATGAAATTAATTACATTTTTAGTCACCAGACTCACCAGACTAATATTAAATATCTGATATAATATTATAATTATAATTACCATTCAACTTTAGCCATTAGAACTTTAGTAATTAGAATAACCATGTATGAATGCATGTTTGTCATGTTGGTTCAATGTCGGTTCACAACAATAAAATAAAAGTCTATCAACCGGCACCGTCTTCATTTTTTCTTGTTGTTCTTGTTGTTATGGAAACGTCAGTTCTGACTACTCGCTTGTCATTGGTCAGCTGCACTGATCTATAATAGAGAACTGGATAGCTCATGACGTCATAGAAGTGAAGCCACTGCGCCGCCATATTGCTATTCCCTAGTACTCGCAAACATTCTATTGATAGAATAGGAAATTATACGATTTTAATGAGAAAACATCACATAACAAGTCAGCGTTTTCATATCTGACGTCTCACTGTACATTCTCACAACGTAAACGTCCTAAGCATGTAAATGTTTATTTGTTTAATGTCCGGAATTCCTTCTGCTTATTAAAAAGTTATGTTCATATACATTACAGGAGCGAACATCAGAGGAACATGATAAACATCGGACGTTCACCATGTTTACAAATGACAAAATGCTCATTCTGAAATCTGAATAAACATTTATGCTTTGTATACATGTAATTTGCCTTACAGTTAATCACTGTTTATGCTGTTTTGTTATAGTGTACAGGCTTGCATGTTTCAACAATTATCTCGTTCACATTATTTTGAAGCAGGTAATGATTTAAATGTTTCTTAATTCAGCCTACATACCATTCATGTTGAGATAAATGTTAATAATAAACGTTAATAATACAAAAATGTCAAATATAACATTCTGAATATAGACATATCAAATGATTTAAGTAAAATAATAAAAGATAAAATGAAAATGAAACTAAAACGGTCAGCAGATGGCGGTATTTTATCACTGAATCATTCATTCAGAAATGAAGCAAGCGACTCTCTTTACGAATGTGTAATTGAATCAATGACTCGTTTAAAAACGCACGTTCATTTATAAATGGAACACAGTTGTGTTTGAATAGAAGCGCGGCTCAGCTGTGACTTTGTTTCAGGCTATTTTCATTGACGAAATTGGGCAAAATCAGGTAGAGTTATAGTCAGATAATGTAAGGCACTTAATATAATAGAATTGGCGCGATCTTTAAGAGTTTGAAATTGATGTTTCTCAGTTAGGGACATTAAAATATACACATCATAACTTGGACTAATGACGTATGGTACGGATTTAAATACATCGAGCTTTCCAAGATTTTAATTTCAATACAGCATAGAGCAATATAGTAAGAGGCTTGTGTATTGTTTGTTGTATATTCAAATCAATTTCAGATACCAGATATACGTTCATGTTTAATATGTCCTGTATAATTCCTTACATAAAGAAATATATTTTGTGTTGGATCAGTTAACTGTGTCGGCAAGTGCGCAGCTGATACGCCCACCTGAACTATGGCTTATCCTGCCCGAAAAGACGATAAACATCGCAAATAACATTTTAAGTGCAAATTAATTTGCATACACATATTATAAAAACTAGTCCTGTGTGACTGAAACGCTTAAAATCGGGTGATTTTAGGTCAGCGGTTTGGCTGGGAGTCATCCCACTAAACATTGGACGTCGGATAGACGTGCAGATCATGTCTATATTGGGTCCGTCGGTCCATGACCAATTATGGACATCTATTCGACGTCCAAACTAGGTCCACTATTTGGACGTCTATCCATTACCCAACTTGGACGTCATTTGGACGTCTATGGCAGTTGCAGTAAATGTGTTTTACAAAATAGAGCCTATCAACATGATTATATATATGAATACAGATTATTTATAAACAAACAAGATTTATTATCTGTATTACTGTTTATTTATTTGGTAGCCCATATGTTTTTACAAAACAACCCCATCAATGGACGGAAATTGGACGTCCAAAAATGACATGGAAAAGACGTCACTACGACCTCACATTGCGCAGTGGGTCTGTTCAAATGTCATTTCACTAGTTGACAGTCATTCAAGATTTAGCGATCCAAACTTGCTAATGATGTGGGAACACAAATTCGAAAAGCATATGTTGTCCCTAAGAGCGTAATGACATCTCTCATAAAGGTGTGCATCTTCACAAAGTAAACAATGGTCTAAAAAACACTTAGCCTCTTCGCTAATTAGCACACAAAATACCATTGGTATACTACGTCCTACGCCTCACCGGAAGTTGTACCAACGTTCTTTTTTACAGTAGTGTCCCCCGGAAACTTGTGGATAGATTTTATTTAAGGCAAGGATTATTACGTGACTGTGAGTTCGAGCTATTTCTTATGACGGTTTAAGTCTATATGTGACTCCGACTTCACAAGGCTAATGATGAGCATGTAGACAAAAGAGAGAATTAAATTCAGCGCTTTCGTTTCCAACATGTGCTGATTCATGGCTGTATATTATTTAATTCAGGCAAAGTTATGTTTATTGGGACAGGACTTGAATTATTTTACATGACTGTAAGTTCATCTCTATTTCTTAGAGCCACGCTGCATAAACTAGTTACATATGAGGCATTTATGTATCACATCTAATATGAGCATTAATGGCTATTATATTAAACAAAGTTGACTAATTACAGCAAAGCAAGAAAGTAGGCTATGCTTTACCTTTGCACGCCGTTGTTGTCGTGTCTACCCTCAGGCGCGATTCATGCGCACAATTCTCAAAACACCCACAAGATGGCGGCATTTATCGGTGAACCCGATATTACAAAAACGATAACCGATTATGGTAAAATGCTTAAATATCGGGAAAAATATCGGTAAATCGATATATCGGTCGATCTCTGGAAGAAACTACTGTTCTACTGAAGAAAAAAAGTCACCTACATCTTGGATGCCCCGGGGGATAAACATCAAATTTAAATGTTTGGAAAGTTGAATACACCTAAAGTTGTCTGCTGGACTAAGCGCACTCGTTGTGTGTATATGATTTTATTTTCACCACCTGCGAACTCACAAAGACCTCATAAAAGACACTTTACCTCCACATTTGCCCTCTGCTTGAAACACTGCTTGTTCCCTTCGTGAAATCATGTCAGATAGCATCATATCTTGTCATTACTTCCTGTTTTTGGTTTGTTTAGAAGCATTTGTTCTGTGTTCTGTGTTCATATTTCATTGTAACCATACCAGAGTTCATTTGAAAACAGACCAAGACTCATCTTTTTAGCTGTCTTGGTCCACTTGTTTGGTGCACACTAGGGATGCAACAGTACAGTTAGTCCATGGTTCAATACATACCTCAGTTTTTAACCACGGTTTTCGGTTCGGTTCTGATAGCTTGCCACATCAGAGTGTTTTTTTGCATCTAATTAACAACAAAATACTTCTGTAAACCTCTGTACACTGGAAAAAGCGTAGATTATTATATGTCTGCTTAATATTCTTTTGAGAGAGGTAATATTCTTTTCCGATGTTTACGCAAAATAGGATGGGTTTCACTCATACTGGATGCCAGTTTTTAAACAACTTACCAAAAGCAAGTTATTTCAAACACTCGACTGATTCTATGAAGTAAAAATAAGTTATAATGTTCTCTTTTGTTGGACAACAGGTTTAGAAAGGCTTATCATTGCATTTCATTAGAAGGGAAGATGCTCTGCGTGTGTTGCTTTTTTATAGGGATGCACCGATACCGATACTGGTATTGGTATCGGGCCCGATACTGAGCTCCTGTACTCCTGGTACTCCTGGTACTCCTGGTACTCGTTAAAATGCCCCGATACCAAAGGCGGATACCACACAGCATGTGACAAGTGCGTATTCAGGCAAAGAAACACCGACAACAGAAGGACAGACAGCAGAATGGAGTCATTAGAGATTAAGGATGTCTACTAAGGAAGTATATGTATGCAGTGGCGGATTAAGACTCTTTGGTGCCCCTGGGCAACGACACCTAAAATGCCCCCCCTGTATTTAGTATTTTATATACTTGTTGATATAGAAAAAATCAGCAGTCTAATAAAAAGGTTTATTGGCAAAAAGTATTTTATATTTTGAAAATACAAAAATATTAAGATTAAATGTATTTAATTACAAAATACAAAATAGTATTTTGTATTTCAAATACATGTTTTTAAAATACTGCCCATCCCTGACTGCGCTTAACAAATTTATTGGACCACCACCCAATGTACGGTTTGTGCCACATCCAGCTGCCCTACACTAAGTATTAGTGATTACCAAAATCATTTTTAATGTTTCTGTAATGGTTAATCCACCAGTATGTGTAAGATCTTTTGTCAAAGTAGTGTTTCTAATGCTAAAATATAATTATTGTTGGGATTAAATGGATTCAAAGATAGATTGCACAAAAAGTTAATCAAAAGTAAGTCTTTGGGAGCAACTAGAAACTATTTGGATGTCAATATCAACAGAGACTGTGGAAAAAGTGCATCAAAACAATGTCAGCAAGAATGCAAACTTTTATCAAGGCAAAATGAGGCATACAAAATAAAAAAAAAAATTTATTTATTTGGTTTATTAGTTTTTTGGTTATTATGTGTGAATAAAGACAATTTAGTTGTTTATTATTTGTTAGAAATGACAATACAGTTTTTAGTTTTAAACATGTTTTTGACGGGTGGTCTAATGAGTTCTTTAAACACTGTATAGCTACATAGTTTTATGAGGATTTGAACTGAAAATAAAACTTACAAACTCACTTTTTTAAACTCTGTCCCTTTCTTGATTGCTAACAGCTGCAAAGTACAACGTGAAAGCGCGAGGCTGACGCTCTGCAGCTAATTCACACATAGATAAGTGAAGCATTTTAATTTCAGTTGAAGAGATGGGCGTTGCGCGATGCACCGCACAGCATGCTCATAGAATGTGGTTGAGTAATATGTAGGTGTTGAAACGAAAGCGCACGGGTTCACGCAGTTTGTGTGAATCTAGCGATAGATCGCGAATCCACTAATTCACGCCGGAGAAAAAAAAATCAAAAAAACTTTCAGGGGACTTAGTACGTTCTGATGAAAGCGTATATATATATATATATATATATATATATATATATATATATATATATATATATATGCCATGGCTAAACAGGCGTTTGAGAATACATCGCTTGTCTTAACGGAGAATTTTTTTTGCGTGGTGCCGCCCCTGGACGTGGTGCCCCTGGGCACTTGCCCAATTGCCCATATGGTTAATCCGCCTATGTATGTATGCAAATAATGTAATGTTAAACATTCAGTATCAACCCTTGTATAGCTGGTGCGCGCGAGCTGAAAGGCAAAGCACACAGAATGGATTGAGCGCGCAGCGGTGAAGTCGAGTTAAGATCCCGCCTTGACATCACTGTAAAGTTTGTAGTTTGGTCGGATATGTCAAACAAGTGAGTTAAGCAATGCACAAGTTATTTAACGGTAGAGAGAGAGAGAGAGAGAGAGAGAGAGAGAGAGAGTGAGCGACAAGGAGACAGAAAGAGAGAGCGTGTAATTTTGTTGCGTGATCTTTATTGATGTTCGCTCACTTAGCACACGCGTCATTTGGATTAAAACAAATTCGTAAATATGAAACAATTTATAGAGGCATTCACTATAAACATTTATGTTCAACACGACAACATCAGACACGACTGTACGACGAAAGTGAAACTAGCAGTCCGTGTGAAATGCGCTAGGCTGTACTCTACTTGAGCGCGTTGTGCATGTTTTGCTGGCTTCATGAGTGTTTCTGCATTATTTGAGTCTCTTTAGATTATAGCCCAAATAGCAGCATGTTTCAGATAAAAAAACGCGACTTATCAGAGTTAGGAGATTCATAACGAGTGGTTCCCTGCATTATTACAACAAAACGTGTGATTACTGAGCCGCTGCAATGGAGCAGTTTAATGCTATTAAATTAAAGATGATGTACCATAGAGCAAAAAAAAAAAAAATTGAACAGTGAAA